>PVIR01020314.1:0-30775 GCA_004026965.1 Petromus typicus
TTTTTTGTTACAATCTCAACATTGTCCCCTTTCACCTTATTTTACATTGAGCATTTTCTATTTCACAATATATAACATACAATGCTAGGACTCATTTACATCTTCATTTTCTCATACCAGAGAAAAGATGCGATATGTATCTATCTGTGACCTATTTATTTCACTTATGAGGATATCCTCAAGGTATGTCCATTTAAATGGAGAGCTGCATTTTATCATCAGGGCAAAGTCCTATTCAATGCTTCAGCTGTAAACATGGCTCTTGTGCTGGGTACCAGGTCCCTTTTCTTTGCTACCTACTGTGATTCCAGGTACTTCACTTCTTCTCCATGGAGCACAATCACCAGGTGCATAAAGAATCTCACACTCATCCCAACAGGAAGCATTAACACTGCCGAGCAGGAACTTGCCCTGCTTCCCTCAGACTGTCACCTTCTTCCTTCTCATGCTTCTACTCCAGACATCAAAAGTGATTTGGTTTAATTTTTTCTCTTTGGAGTCATGATGAATAATCATAAGGATGAGTCAATATGGTTTAGAAAGGAGAATAACTCAGTTGTGTTCATTTTCTCAAAACAGATGCCCTTTATAAATCACATTTCATTTTCAAAGCTTTGAAAATATTGCCCAGCATGAGATTGCTTCAATTTATAGTTTATAAGTCTGAAACTGCTTTAAAAAGTCACACTAAACTCAAAAAGCTAATATTTATAAGATGCTATAATGTTTTTTACCTAGATTAATATACACTGAAACTACACTTATTTTCAATTCTGAAGCATAATTTACATTTTGAAGGACTGAGAACAACATTTAGTAACTCCCAGTAATGAGGGGAACAATATGACTAACTTAGATGTGTCATGAGTACATACGTCTCTATTAATATTGAGCATGGTAAAGTGCATTAACAAACTCATTTGAATACAATTAGATGAATGTTAAAGACATAAAAATTCAGAGCTCATTTTTTATAGATGGATAATTCACCAAGTAAATGTGGCTAGACATTGTTTTGGTTATTACATTTTTTTTTATTTTTACAATGTACGAGGTGAGTCAACTTTGTTGGTCAAACTTCTAAATATACTTCCTTTTTTTAAGTGTACAACAGCCATATTCTGCTGCATATCTTTGCCCCTCCCCTGGTAGGCACTATAACAATATCTTCCTTGGACTGTTCCATATGTCAGTCCAGTGGCTTCTGGATGCCAGGAAATATGATAAGAGCAAGGCATCACCCACCCAGGAGATCTCTATGGCACTTCTTTGACCATGAGATGAGCTCCATGGTCATAAAACAGTTTAACAAATGAAGGGAAATATATCATAGTGATTCCTTATGCCTCGTAAATTTATACTTGAGGAGTTGAAATTTATAAACAAATTAAGTCAATAATGTAGTACAATGAATATGAAGTATTATGGTACATGAGCTGAAATTAGATGGCATAACAGAGTAATAGAGGATGAATACTTTTGCATGGATAGAAATAAATTGAGGAAATGTGAGAACACAGGAGATAAGGTCATAAAACCAACCGACAAATCTTTCAAGCCTTGAGGCCAATTCTGAATGCAAATTTTTACACTTCTCAAAATCACAATCGCAAAAGATACTAGTGATGATCAAATAAAATCAAAACATATTAGTAGCAAAAAAGTAAGGAAACAAATTTTATGCATATGGGGGGGTGGTAGGGTGGGTAGGGCTATGGGAAAAAATGAGAATTAAGTTGTGTCTTATACTGGTACAAATCCCCATTACGGAGTGCAATCATGATGTGTATATTTAATGTACCAATAAAGATTAAAAAAAAATATTAGTAGCTATTGAATACTTCTGAAAGCTACTATAATAAATCCTGGTACCCAGTTATAACTGCAGTACTTTCAGAGCTGAGAGAGGAGGGTTTGAATTTGGACACTCAATTTGGGCAACCTATTAACTTTATTGAAACAGTATCTCGGGGTGGGGGGAGAGATACTCTTAGGTCATATTGTGTAGTCTTTCTGAACAGATGCCTGCGTCCCCAAAAATAGCACCAAGAATCAAAAATTGAGATCTATCAAATTAACAAGCTCTGCACAGCAAAAGATGCAACAAAGAGAGTGAAATGACAACTACAGAATGGTATAATAGTTCTTATCTGGTACTTTTCAGGTAGAATACTACTATCTATAATATTTTTAAAAAGCTAAAAAAAATCAGACTCCCTAAATAAAAGCCCCCAAAACAAAAATGGACAAATGGAAATGAGTAGACATTTCACAGAAGTACAAATGGAAAACAAATACATGAAAGTGTCAACATTGCTGCCCATTTGAGAAATGCCAATTACAGTAAAACAATACTGCTATTCTAGCTTACCCAAGAAAGAATGGTCAACTCCCAGAAATCCAGTAATAACAAACACTGGCAAGACTGTGGAGAAAACAGAACATTTCTACACTGCTAGTTGGAAAGTGAACAGCATAACCAGTATGGAAATTAGTATGAAGATTCCTCAAAACACCAAAAATGTGAAACCTGTTTGACCCAGCTATTCTCCTGTTAGTCATCTTTCTCAAACAGCTAAAGAGACTGTATTACAATGACCATGCATGCCCATGTGTATAAAGCACAACACATAACAGCTAAGTTTGGGAAACAACCTATATGTCCATCAATGGTTGAATGGATGCAAAAATATATTCATGCCCAATGGAGCACTACTCTGCTATATAAAGAAATATACTGGAGTCATTTGTAGGAAAATAGATGCACCTCGAGATTATGATGTTAAGTGAAATAAATCAGACATTCAAGCTTAACTATTGCTTAGCTCCTTTTTTTTTTTTTTTAATGTGGTACCAGGGATTAAACTTGGTACATATGCTTACAAGCTGGGTGGGGTGCCCCTGAGCTAAATCCATGGCTCCTCTTACAAGAGAAATCTAAATAGAAATAAAGAGCAAAGTGAATGACAGATAATTAAGAGATAGAAAGATAAATCTTTTCCCCAATTTCTCAGATGAGAAGGAGATAAACAAATAGAGGGAGAGAAGAGGAGGTAAAAAATGTATGACATGTTATGTACATACACCAAGGCCACACAAAGATATATTAGACACCACAAGCATGCATGTACTAACAAAAATAAATAATAAAATTACAGGGAAACAGAAAATAAAGTAAAAATAATAAAATAAAAAGTATGTGAATGTATATAGCTCAATATAAAGTATGTGAATTTGCTCCCAGTACAACAAAAAATGAATCCTCATAGTCATGGAGTTATTTATTGATCCTTCCTGACATCTTTGGGTTAAATGCCATCTCCAGTGACCCCTAAATAGGAGAAAACTGAATCACACAGAGGTTAATGTCTTTCCCCAAATCCCGCCTGGGGAAGTGGCAGCTCAAGCTCAGATCTGGAGAGCGCGGCCCCTGGGCCTTTCCTAGACAGCAGCCCAGTGCTTCCCCTTGAGTGGGCTGTAAAATCTGTGCTGGAAACATCTGTCTGCCGCGGAGGTCAGAGCGCGCTGGGAGCACAGACTGGAGAGGAGGAACGTCAGAGGAAGAAGCCCCTAAAGAAATTCAGCTGAGACACTCAGTTCAAGAGTGAACTGAGATGAAAGGGTCTGCCACAGAGCAGCTGACCAACCCGCTGCCAGGCAGGAGGCAGGAGGCAGGATGGGGTGAGGGTGAGGGGGCGGGGTGGCTGACTGGCCAGGCCCGAGGGAGCCATGACCCTGCGATTAGACAGGAGCGGTCTGACTAAGGTGCACGGAAATAAACGAATTTTCCAAAATCCGTTCTTCATGGTAGTTTGAATCTTCATCCACGTAACTTTTCTCTTATAGCCATCAACAATGGCTAAAGTGATCTACTTCGATTTCAACCTGTGTTCTTTGTGTAAGGAATTCAAACAATTATAGAAACATTTGGGAAGAAGAAGGCAGAGCAGAGGAAACAAAAACACAATCTAGAAGTTTGGAAAATCCACCAACTGGAGACACATGACCTAAGGACTCCTCATGACAGGTGACAGAGGAACGGAGAGGGGCTCCCACATTACCTACTCTTTCACCATGGATGGCAGAGCCTGCTCCACCCACAAGCAGCACAGCACTCATCAACATTTGTCTTTTTAAAGGAAAGTTCAAGTGAAGCGCAGCAAATAAAATACTTTATCCTTCTTTCCATAATGAAAGATAATAGAGATCTAGCCACAGCATAAAATCAACATGCACAAAAAATGTGCCAATAAGATGAGAAAGACCCCAAAGTATTGACCTGCTGAATTCATTCACTTCGCTCTGGACAATGAAGCTGCTGTTCACAAGGAATGTGAATGTCTGAGGAATCTGGGAGAATAAAAGATCTATCACCCTGTGCTTTTGTGTAATCAGAAGGCCTCCCGAACAGAGGTCAAAGTCTTGAAGACACTGGTTTAGGGAAAGATTTCATGAACAAATCCTCTATAACACTAGACCTGGTAGAAGAAATCACCAAATGGGATCTCATCCTACTGAGAGGTTTCTGCACAGCAAAAGAAACCACCAGCAAAGTGAAAAGGCAGCAAACAATATGGGAAAGAATCTTTACCAGCCATTTCTCAGACAAAGGGCTACTATCTAGAATATATAAAGGGCTCAAAAAAATCAATCCACCAAAATTTAAAGACCCAATTCAGAAATGGGCATCTGAAATGAACAGACACTTTTCAGAGGAAGAAATGAAAGCAGCTAAGAAGCACAAGAAGAAATGTTCAACATCACTAGTCATTCAAGAGATTCAAATGAAAATAACGTTAAGATTCCATCTCACTCCACAAAGAATGGCTGCTATCTCAGAATTAGCCAGCAACAAATGTTGGTCAGGCTGGGGAGAGAAGGAACCTTTTCCCACTGTTGGTGGGAATGTAGACTGGTACAACCCCTGTGGAGATTAGTTTGGAGATTCCTCAGAAAACTACAATTAGAGGGGCCATGGATTTAGCTCAGTGGTTCCGGTGCCTGTCTTGCAAGCACAGGACCCAGGTTCGATTCCCGGTAACCACATACAATACTGGGCATGGAGACCCATGACCAGCAGCAATCAGTACCACATACCACAGTGCCGGGCATGGACCTTGCTATTCCTCTGCTAGTTTTATATATATATGTATATATATATATATATATGTGTGTGTGTGTGTGTGTGTGTGTGTGTGTGTGTGTGTGTGTATGTATGTATATATATAAAAGAATTAAAAGATTCATATCATAGTGACATATGTACACCCATGTTAATAGCAGCCTAGTTTGTGATCGTTAAATCTTGGAAACAACCCGAATGTCCAACTGGAGACTGGATAAAAAAGTTGTGGTTCTTGTACACAATGGAGTATTACTCTGTCATAAAAAATTATGAGTTTGAGTCATTTATACTTAAATGGACGTACCTTGAGGACATCTCATAAGTGAAATAAATAGGTCACAGAAGTGTAAATATCTCAGGTATGAGAAAATTAGATGCAAATGAGTTGTAGAATATATGTTATATATTGTGAAATAGAAAATAAAGCAAAATGGGATAAGGGGGGAAAACAATGTGGTTATAACAAAAAAGAAAAGAAACAAAGTTTATATATAGGGGGTGGGGTGATAGGGTAGGTAGGGGTATGGGAAAAAATGAGAATTAAGTTGTGTCATATACTGGTACAAATTCCCATTGTTGAACACAAAAATGAAGTGTATATGTAATGTACCAATAAAGATTTCAATTAAATTTTTAAAAAAATAGCACAAGTTTTGCAAAATGGAATAGTTACATCTCATTTAATGGTTTATGCATTTATTACTCAGAACTTATTCAACATCTTAATTAAATTCTGACTTGATCACAAAAAAAGAAGAAGAAGAAGAAGAAGAAGAAGAAGAAGAAGAAGAAGAAGAAGAAGAAGAAGAAGAAGAAGAAGAAGAAGAAGGCCTCAGCAGAAATGGAAGACACAGGACCTTTCCTGAGGGGAGTTTTGTCCCTGCTTATCTGGCACAAGAAGACAGTGTCCCTAAACCCATGTACATTGTGGGTTGGTGTGTGATATTAAGACAGTGTTCGAGAAGAGATAAATAAAATTCTAAAGTTAGAATACATTTTAAAATTTACAGTTTTAAAAACTAAATTACCCATTGAAATTTTGTATTTCTTCACTAAAAGTAAAATATTTTTAGTTTTTCATAAAGAGTAAAATACACCTTATTTATAGTGAGTACATATCCAGAAACCTTTAATACATAGTCCTCTAAGTGTAAGTATTCTAAGGTGTCCTACCCTTAAGTCTTGAGAGTGTGTTTTTTTCTAACATTGTCAATAAACAGAAATGTTCATTTTCAAGTTAGCACTACACTCAACAGTTTTACTTTGCTATCTTCTTCTACTTCCTACTACAGCGCAGCTATGGGAAGGACACCTCCCTGGAGTTCATCGCTTAGCGCATCATTTTTTCTATTACCATGAGTTTGTGTTGTTCTCATCATTGCTAATATCTCACAACTCCGCCCTTAGATCCTGGCCAATTCCCTGAACAGGAGGCCGAGGAAGCTCCACTGGCTCTCCATTAGTCTTTAGTGTGCCCTTGTGGAGCAGCATCTCCACGCACTCATGTAAAGCCTGACAAAAGCACTAATATATGGTGAGGCCTTCTTAGAAGACACAGTTACCACCAGTCTTGATGTTCATGTCTTACTTGGCTTTGCTGGTGATTCTAGAATCTGACAGCAGCCCAGACTGAAAATGGTGCAGAGCGTCCATACCGCCACTTATGGAGTTATCTTTACAGCCCAAGAAAAGCAAATGACTCCATGAAAACAAAAACAAGGTACAGACAACTCGCTTAGAGGCACCTGCTTCCAGCTCACATGTGTGTGGCTCTAGAAGCTGATGGACTGATTGACAGAGATGCAGCTGCCCATGTTAGGTCCTGTGAGGCTTCTGCACACCTGCAACACTGAGTGAACTCCAAGTCTGCACGAAGGCAGCTCTGCATCAAACCCAACACCCTTGGTAAGAAGCAATCTTGAGAAAGGCAAAGAGTAAGTGAAAATGAAGTGTTGAGGCAGCAATATTGACTCAGAGACCGGCAGCAGATTGAGAATAAAAAAAGCTGGGAAGCTCTGAGCTGGGTGGATCAGTTGAAGACCTGCAGGAAAACAAGTCATTGACATAAACACTGCCATAGAGTGTTCCTGCAGATGTTGTCCAAACCTTACTCATTATATTGCAATGAAAGTGAAATTCATTTCTATAGGTTGACCTGGAATTGAGTGGGATTTAAGTTAAACAAATGAATAAAGATGGAAGAGTACTATATTCTATTAGAAACATTTTATTTTTCAATCACAACATGCAAATATACTTTAATTTGCCAACATTATGATATGAACCACAGCTCTTTATTTGAATAAGAATCTACTGAGTAAAGTTTCTGATTATCATACCTATAAAATCTTTTCCTTAATTTAAATTGTAGCCATCTTCAAGGAAATAAAAAGATAGTGTTCTGAAAATAGTATGTATTTCATAATTTCTTATTTTTCTTAATCTTTACAAAATTTTCACTCATACTGTGTCAGCCATTATGTTAGTAACTAATTTTTTTCAATTGATTTCAAAACACTGTGCAAAATAATAATTCTTACAGTTTATTATTTTATGTAATATTTATATTACCATACTTATGAAAATCTTGCAAGAAAAATGTTAGTATTGTTAACTTGGCATGGTGGTTTATGCCTGTAATCCTAGCACTTGGATGCTAAAGCATAAGTTTGAGTTTGAGTAAGAAGCCTTGAGTTTGAGGGCGGCCTGGTCTATGTAGGAAGACCCTGTCTCAAAAAGAACAAAAAAAAAAAAAAAAAGAAAGAAAGGAAAAATGTTAGTAGAGTTGTATTTATTAAATTAGCTGTGGCTGGGCTGGGGAGTTAGCTCAGTGGTTCTGGCGCCTGTCTTGCAAGCACAAGGACCAGGGTTCTATCCACAGTAACCACATACAATACTGAGTGTGAAGACTCATGCCCAGCAGCAACCAGTACCACATACTACAGTGCCGGGTGTGGTGGCTCATGCCTGTAATCCCAGCACTTGAGAGACAGAGGCAGGAGGATTGCTGTGGTGTGAGTTTGAGGCTGAGCTCAGGGCCAGCCTGAACTACAAAGGGAGACCCTGTCTCAAAAAATCTAAAAAAAAATAAATAAATAAAAATTTTTTAAAAAATTAGCGGTGGCTTCACAGGTATATGTTTTCTTTTTATTATTAAAGCTGTATTGCAGATGGTACTTCATGTACATTCTCCAAAAAATACATTAATAAGATCATTTGCTATAAACATAGCCACTTCAATATGTAATCGCGTAAGATTGTTCTTATTAGTTCCAAAAGCATGAACTGTTCCAAAGAACCTTGCTGTCATGTTCTGTGGACATTTACTGATTACATGTTACAGCAGGAATGATGAACATTAATATTATATAATTAAGTCAACAAGAATTATTCAAAGGAGTTTCTTCTACAGCTGTAGGCAGATTTCTATCACTTCCAGTATCCTAGCTTCTCCCCTAAAGTGGCTGGTTTTCACTTAGACTTGCTCAATTCTCCAAGCTTAGAATAGTGTGAGCACAGTATATAATTAATACGTATCTGCTCAACACATAAGAGAATACTGCATAATTGAATATGTGTATTAGTTTTCCTCGTGCTTGTCTTTGTTAATCAATAAATGGAGTAATTTTCATTTCAATACTTTGTCTTATATCTTGCTGCTGCACTTAACACTTAACAATTCAGAATTAAATGGAGAATAGTATTTCAGCCACTGGGTGTTTGTCACACAGTAAATCACAGGAAAATGTGTATTATGATTATATGTGCTACTCACTGCCTTGGGACATAAAATGAATCTGCACTTAAAATATTGCATTAGGAATAAAAGCTATGACGCATTTTAAATTTCTATGTGAATTATAGCAATTATTTTCAGAGTCACAAAAAGTTATAATTATTCTTTACCTTGAAACAGGTAAAAAATTCTAATTTTTCATTTCTTGAAATTAGAATAAGCCCTTTAATCTTAAGAACACTAATTAGTTTCATCATGAGTTTTATGAAAGCATTAACCACCATGACTAACAGTACTGAGTACCTTTGCCAGGTGACAGCCCGATGCCTTGTCCCCTCATCATCTGCATTTGTGATCATTTTTTGTCATTTATACATGAGATGCCTTATTGAATTGCACAGAGTATAATGCCCTGTTTTGGAAACAGCACTATCCCACAATATGGCTTTATCCCCATTACCACTCACAGAATGCTATCTCCAGCTGTTCCTTGGGAATTTCAGAAACTAAACAATTTTGAAAGAATACAATTGTGCTTCTGAATGCTCAAGTTGAAATGATCTCTCTAGCCTTCTCTGTTGGAGAAAATCCTATAAATCTAATCTGTAAGGACGTATTGACTGAGGCAATGTCTACACGGCACCATAGAACACAGATGAAAAGGAAAAATTTCAGACCAATGATTGCCAATATCTGGGCTTTTGGCATCTTGTAGCTAAAATAGTTGGAGCACAGAAATCTGCCACTTGCTGAGAATCACTTCTGTGCAGTAACAAAATAAATTCAAGCAGCCTCCTCACTGAGTAAAGTAACTTTCATACCACAGCACAATTTTGAAATGAGCATCTGTTTAGAGGTCTAAGAAGCTCCCCTAAAAGAATTATAGTCCTAGGTCAGGTGAGTTTTACACATCTAACATCGTATGTGCGAGTAGGCCTGCCAAATCGATTGCTTTTTAAATAACTCACTTACTTTCCCCTTCTCTTGTTAAAAATGTGTGATGCTTTATGTCTTTGCTGTGACTCCTGAAAAATCTTTGGCTGTAAACTCTGTTGCTTAAGTGGAATTTTACACAGCTCACTATGCAGAAGTGTAAGAGTGGCTCCACTTTAGCAAAAACTTTAAACTGCTGAAATGGGTTCCACAGAACACAGTTTGAAAAATGTTATGTACGCAGTAAATCTACACCCTTGTCTACCTCATTTCACTAATTTTTCATTAATTCAATTTAACTAGAAAATCCATTCTCAAAGCAACTTGATTTGTGTGTTGTTCTCAGATCACATACAGACTCCTTCACAGCATATGCTCTCTATGCACTAGGAACATGTGCTGGCAAAATGTTTTAAATATACAAAATGCTTTAACTATAAGGATCTCTCTACTGAAGTTTAACTATGATAGAATCATCCTTCAGTTTCCAGCCAAGCTCCATTTCCTTGACCTTTGATAAGGCCTCTCCTATCCGACACTATCAAGATCATTTATAAGTATTTCCTATTTAATTTTAAAAGTTTTATGTAATAAATTAAATACATAGATATGCATATTTGTACTTTCCTTATTTACCAAACTAATTCATGACTTTATAAAAGAGCGCTGCAATATATTTAAAAGTTTCGTGCTAACCCTCTTGATACCGTCAGACCCTATTTGTGTACTATCCACAAAAATACCTTTGAATGCTGACTTTTCCCCAACCAACACAGAGGTCATAAAGAACTCCATTATTTCGGCTCTTCCGTTCATCTACTTATTATTGCTGCATCTTTCATCCTTCTGTGCAGCTTGGAAGCACACAGTAACCCATTGCAACCATGTGCCCACCTGGATCCAGGGCCTCCTTGCTCTGTGACTGTTTCTAGAACATCCACCAGCCCCGCCCAGTCCCAGCCCCGAGACCCTCAGCAGCTGCTTCCCCCACCACCTCGTCTACACCATGTGTCTACACAAAGCCATGCAAAGCCATGAACTGCACTCAATCCATATCCATGCACGCTTCACACAGATAATTTTTGGTTTCTAACCACTATCTTTTCACTTTTCTCCAAGCCAGTTCTAATTTTTTTTTTAGATCTCACTTATATCTTCATTTTCTCATACAAGAGAAAATATATGATATTTACACATCTGTGACCTATTTATTTCACTTATGAGGATGGCCTGAGGTACATCCATTTAAGTATAAATGAACCAAACATCATTTTTATGGCAAAGTAATACTCCATACTATAGAAAAACCACAGCTTTTTTATCTAGTCTCCAAATGATGAACATTTGGGTTGTTTCCAAGATGTAGCAATCAAAAACTGGGCTGCTATAAACATGGGTGCACATATGTCACTGTGATATGAGTCTTTTAATTTTTTAAGGTATGTACCTAGTAGAGTGATGGCCAGGTCAAATGGGAACTCCAGTCCTAGCATTTTCAGGAATCTCCAAACTGATCTCCACAGGGGTTGTATGAGTCTACAGTCCCACCAACAGTGGAAAAAGAGTTCCTTCTTCTCCACAGCCTCACTAACAGTAATTGCTGGCTGATTCTGAGATAGCAGCAATTCTTTGTGGAGTGAGATGAAATCTTAATGTTGTTTCCATTTGCATCTCTTGAATGACTAGTGATGTTGAACACTTCTTCATATGTTTCTTAGATGCTTTTATTTCTTCCTCTGAAAAGTATCTGTTCATTTAAGATGCCCATTTTTGAACTGGGTCTTTAAATTTGGGTGAAATGATTTTTTTTGAGCCCTTTATATATCCTAGATAGTAGCTCTTTGTTTGAAAAATGGCTGGTAAAGATTCTTTCCCATATTGCTGCTTGCCTTTTCACTTTGCTGGTAGTTTCTTTTGCTGTGCAGAAAACTCTCAGTAGGATGAGATCCCATTTATTGATTTCTTCTACCAGTTCCTGTCTTATAGAGGATTTGTTCATGAAATCTTTCCCAAAACCAGTGTCTTCAACCGTTTTACCTAGCCTGTATTGTAGCAGGTTTAGTGCGTCTGTTTCAATATTTAAGTCCCTAAAGCACTTTGATTTTTTTTAATTTTTAATCTTTATTGGTACATTAAATATACATATCATGATTGCACTCCATAATGGGGATTTGTACCAGTATAAGACACAACTTAATTCTCATTTTTTCCCATAGCCCTACCCACCCTACCACCCCCCATATACATAAAATTTGTTTCCTTACTTTTTTGTTACAATCTCAACATTTTCCCCCTTCTTCCTATTTTACATAAAGATGTAAATGAGTCCTAGAATTGTATGTTATATATTGTGAAATAAAGCACTTCAATTTTGATTTGATAAAACTAAGTCTAGCTTTATCCTTTGACAGATTAAAGTCCAGTTTTTCGAGCATCATTTGTTAAATAGGCTGTCCTTCCTCCACTGAGGGTATTTGGCTCCTTTGTCAAAAATGAGATAGCTTAGTGTGTCTGGAGTTGTTTCTGGATCTTCCAGCCTACTCCACTGGTCCTCAGGTCTGTTGCTTTGCCAGTACCATGTGGTTTTCATCACAGTGGCTTTGTAGTATAGTTTCAAGTTGGGGATCATAATACCCCCCATTATGTACTTATTGCTTAGAATTGTTTTTGCTATTCTAGGTCTTTTGTGATTCCAGATGATTTTCTGAATTATTTTCTCTAGTTGTATGAAATGTGCCTTTGGGAGTTCAATTGTGATTGTGCTGAATCTGTATAATAATTGTGGAAGTATAGCCATTATGACAACATTGATTCTTCCAACCCAAGAACAAGGGATGTCTTTCCATTTTCTGCTATCTTCTTCTATCTCCTTTTGTAGAGTGCTATAATTTTCAGAGTAGAGGTTTTTCACCTCCTTTGTTATATTGATTCCTAGATATTTCATTTTTGGGCTACTACTGAGAAGGGGATTGATTCCCCAATTTCTTGCTCAATGAATCTGTTGTTTGTGTATATGAAGGCTAATGATTTTTTAGCATTAACCTTGTATTCAGCTACACTACTACATTTGGTGATTAGGTCTAGCAGTCTCTTGGTTGAGATTTTAGGATCCTCTAGGTAGAGTATCATGTCCTCAGTAAATAATGACAGTTTAACGTCTTCATTTCCTATCTTTATTCCTTTTATTTCTTTGTCTTGCCTAACTGTTATGGCTAAAGTTTCCAGAACAATATTGAACAGGAGTGGTGAAAGTAGACATCCTTGTCTTGTACCTGATCTTAGTGGGAAATGTTTCACTTTTTGACCATTGAGGGTGATGGTGGCTGTTGGTTTCTCATAAATAGCTTTTATTAGTTTGAGATACAGGACATTTATTCCAATTTTCTGCAGGGTTTTGATCATAAATGGGTATTGGATTTTGTGAAATGCTTTTCTGCATCTATTGAGATAACCATATGGTTTCTATCCTTGAATCTGTTCATGTAGTGTATTACATTTATTGATTTACATATGTTGAACCATCCCTGCATCCCTGGGATGAATCCAACTTGGTCAGGGTGTATGATCTTCTTGATGACTTTCTGTATTCTGTTTGCTAATATCTTACTGAAGATTTTTGCATCAATGTTCATTAGGGAGATTGGTCTGTAATTCTCTTTTTTGGTTGGGTCTTTCTCTGCTTTTGGAATCAAGGTAATGGTTGTTTCCAGAAATGAATTTGGGAGTGCTGCTTCCTTTTCAGTTTCATTGAAGAGTTTGAGAAATAGTATCTTCTCTAAAAGTTGTGTAGAATTCAGCTGTGAAGTCATCAAGACCAGGGCTTTTTTTGTCGATAGGTTTTTTATTACATTTTCAATTTCACAGATTGATATAAGGGTGTTTAACATTCTTATATCCCCTTCATTCAACTTTGGAAGTTCGTATGTATGTAGGAATGTATCCATTTCTTCTACATTTTCCATTTTATTGGAGTACAAACTTTCAAAGTATATGTTTATTATTCTCTGTATTTACACTGGATCAGTGATGATTTCCCCTTTTTCATTTCTAATAGAATGGATTTGAGCCTTTTATCTTCTTTGTTTGAGAAGGTTGGCTAAGGGTCTGTCAATTTTATTTATCCTTTTGAAAAACCAACTCTTTGATTTGTTGATTTTCTGTATCATTCTCTCAGTCTCCATTGCATTAATTTCTACTGTGATCCTTATGATTTCCACCCTAGTATGAGCTCTCAGTTTGTCTTGCTTCTTTTTTTCTAGTAGCTTAACTTTCAGCATTAGGTTGTTAATTTGAACTTGCTCTGTTTTCCTGATATAAGCATTCGCTGCAATGAATTTCCCTCGCAGAACTTCTTTCATTGTATCCCATAATTTCCTGATGAGTGTGAAACACCAGACTTTGAGGAAAGATGGAGCTGAGTTAGTGAAGATGATCAACACATGACTAGTATGTGCTGTGCTGCTCAAATCCTTCCAAGTTCTTCTTCTTCTTCTCCTCCTCCTCCTCCTTTACCCTCTTTCACCTTTTTGGCTCCTCCTCTGCTGCCTTCCCACTTCCTCTTCTTCCTCCTTCTTCTTCTCCCAGTTTCTGCCTTTGGGAATTACATCCTGATATAAACACAACTTGTGATCTCTGCCCATAACCTTTTCCTTAAGCCACAGCAGGTTTTTCCACCAGGAAGCTTCATCCATAAACCCAGTTTACAAACTGACCACTGAGAAAAAATAAAGGAAAAAAGATGTAAAGACCCTTTTTGTGTAATCTAACTCTAAATTCCATTCACTATGTAGTTGTAGAACTAAATTTTGTTTTTGAATCCAGCAAGATTCACCTTTTTATGAACATTAGATACAGATGGGCTTGCCCTTTTGCTTTGGACATATTTGCATGGGTAATAATAAGAATATTGACTTCTCTTTACCTAGGAGTTGACTTGCTTATTAGAATCTGTTCTCAAGGTGTTGTATGTGGTTATTTATTCAGCACAAAGATAATGGGTCATCTATTGTTACCATTCCAGGGTTGTAGATTACAGCACTTGGGCTACCTTAACAGAGGTGCAAAGAAGGAAGGGAGTGTGATCAGAACCACAGTTAGAGAGACCAGTTCCACAGTCTGCCCAGCTTCTCCTTAATACTGTTTGGACGTTTTTCCCTTTTTTGTTTGATTTTAAATCCTTTTTTTGGGCCAGGGAGTTAGTTCAGTGGTTCCGGTGCCTATCTTGCAAGTGCAAGAGCCCAGGTTCAACCCCAGTAACCACATACAATACTGGGTGTGGAGACTCACACCCAGCAACAATCAACACCACATACCATAGTGCTGGGTTTGGTGGCTCACACCTGGAATCCCAGCATTCAGAAGGCAGAGGCAGGAGGATTGCTGCGATGTGAGTTTGAGGCTGAGCTCAGGACCAGCCTAAACTACAAACAGAGACCCTGTCTTAAAAAAAAAAAAAAAAAAAAAGAAAGAAAGAAAAGAAAAAAAAAGAAAATCCTTTTTTGAGAAAGCAATGGATCTACAGAAACATGAAGTGGTGTATCAAATCCAGACTTCACTTTTGAATATGGAGTCACAATGTGTTCTGACCATGTGGAAAGTTCTCATCATACAACCTCTAGTTGATGTCTATGTCTATTATACAGGCTGCCAGATCCTACTTTGAAGGTCGAAAAAACTCAGGAAAACAAAATCCTGTCAGTACCTGAGCACATCCTCAGAACTACAATGCAGAAGAGCACTGGATAAACTGAAGGCACTTTAAAATGGAGATTGCTCAACTCATTTTTAAGCTTAGATCACACAAAAAGAGCAGTAGATACAGGATCATAACACCAAAAAGAAATAATTAAAATTAGAAACATACCAAAGGAAAGCAGCCTCTATTCAGTTTCGATTTAACTTGGAGTCACATTTTATTCATTAATATTCAACATATCAAGCTAAATTACTCTGTTGAAGAGAGTAAAGACTGATAATCTCATTCTATAAATGTCACAGTGAAGTTTTAGGGTTTTTTCTGAAAGTTAAATAATGCTCTTCATTACTACTGGCACATATGCTGATGCTAGGAATTGTGTTAAGTAAAATCAGGGTTTCTCTTTCTATGGAAATCGAGGGCTGCAGAGAAGATTCTCCAACACAGACATCTGTGCCTTCTATTTGAAGTCATCATTCTCAGAAATAAAAACATCTCATTAAACCTAAATTGATGTAGGCAGTTCTGCCTTTGTTTACAATCTATGACCTTGTTTGTTGGAGTAGCTTATAATTCCATGCAAAATATCGTTATGCATTATTAATTTACTGAAAAAAATTACTAGTAAAAAACTTCAAAATACCTGTGCATCATTGTAACACAGCATTTTCTCCCTTTAATAAATGCATCTTGGAAACAACCCAGGTGTCCATCAACTGGAGACTGGATAAAAAAGCTGTGGTTATTCTACAGTTTGGAGTATTACTCTGCCATAAAAAATGATAAGCTTGAATCATTTATACTTAAATGGACATACCTTGAGGATATCCTCATAAGTGAAATAAATAGGGCACAGATAGGTACATATCACATCTTTTCTCTGGTATGAGAAAATAAAGATGTAAATGAGTCCTAGAATTATATGTTATATATTGTGAAATAGAAAATGCTCAAAGTAAAATAGGGTGAAAGGGGAAAAATAATGACATTATAACAAAAAAGTAAAGAAACAAATTTTATGTATATGGGGGGTGGTAGGGTGGGTAGGGCTATGGGAAAAAATGAGAATTAAGTTTTGTCTTATACTGGTACAAATCCCCATTATGGAGTGCAATCATGATGCGTGTATGCAATGTACCAATAATGATTTTTAAAAAGCATATACGTTTTTGTGATGGTGAGGATTTCATAGATATGAAAGAATGAAAAATGAAGATAAGAGCGTGAGTTGTAGTTGAGTCAACAAAGCTAGTGGAAGGCACAGAGCACCAATTATAAACCTGAGCACAGGAAAGAAGATGCACTAGTGTGATAAGCACAGAAGTCTCTCTAAAAAACAGAGAGAAAAGTAGATTCCATGGAACTAGAGTAAGTTAGCACCACAGAGAAAAGCTCAGTCTTACATACCCCCACCAATCCTTAATGGGGATCTAATGTATCCTGAGGATCTAATATATCCTTAGGATCTAATGTATAAAGATGATAGCCTCACTTTTTTAAATTCAAATCTTTATTGGTACATTATGAATACACACCACCATCATATTGAACATTGAGAGTTTGTACCAGAATACGACAGCTTGATTCTCATTTTTCTGCTTCCCCTACCCACCCTGCATCTCCATACCTCTTTTATACATAAGCTTTGTTTCCCTTTTTAAAAATTATTATCTCATTCTTTTCCCCCTCCTTATTTACCCTGACACCTTCTTTCCAAGCCCTACTTTTAAATTGTCCCAGAGAACGATGCTTCCAGATCTAAAGCAGAATAATTCTAACTATTCAGAATTTATTCCATATAAGAGTTTAGTAAAGAAAAATTTTCCTCTCTGTAAAAATACTCACTTCCTTTGCTCCTTCTCTGGTGGAGATGTTCATGAAAATCACTAAGAAATCCACACTGAGCCCTTCATGATACATTGTAAGGCTTTTCCATGGATATTAACACTTTGATCAGGTACCTATATATTTCCCAGGCACTATACTAATTTTTAAAAATCTACAGAAAAATTGCAATAGTATAATTTATTGGTTTTCTGTATCAAATTGACTCAAAAATGATTTTTTCCTCATTTATAATCAGGCAATTTGTTTCCGTAATTATTGAATAAAAGAAAGTAAACATTTCCATATTGGAAAGTCAATAAGTATATTTTTCTCAATTATGGCTTTAGAATGCATCCAAGTGTACAATTAGAAATAAGATGCTTAGCTACTCATTTTATTAATATTGCCACTTTTGCATTTGGCAAGCCAGTTTTTCAAGGCACTGATCTGTATTAAGAAAAAGGGTTTATTTTTATGTTTTTAATATAGTAAGTTTCAACTGATGATGTATTTCATGCAAATAATTAAGTATCAAACTACAATATGTGGTGAGTAGAAAATTGATAATTCAGTGTTCCTATCAAAGTTGGGGAATGTTGCAGTGTGCCTCTGGGCTCAGTTCAGTTAACAGAGAAATTGGATTCTTGTCATTGACTCTCGATCGCAGTTTTGCCCTCTGTTTTCAGGTTCACAAGATGAGCTGTATCTGAAATGCTCTGAACACCTGGGACACACCTGCCCAGACCCGTTCTTTCTTAATAGTTCTATCCAAGTTCTGTACACTATGTGGAAAGTCCTTGGCTGCACAGCTGACACATTACTAAGGGATTCTGCCTCTGCAGAATTTCTGCCTTCTGCAGCTTTTCAGTGAAAAAGTGGCGTATCTGAAAAGTAGAACACAAGAAATGCTTTAAGGAATAGTAGATCAAAGTGGTAGGTAAAAAACAGAGTGACCTTGCTCCTTCTGTGAATTTCTGAAATATTAATTAGCAACACAATCATTTAATAACTTTATTTTCATAATCATCCTTCTATTAAAATAGAAAAGTTATTTTACTACCTGATCTGTGGACTGTTACATACTTCGTTTTCACTTCTTTTCTGACCAAGTGAAAGTATTTGGTAACTAATGGTAACAGAACGCCTGAAAAATCATTAATGCTATAGAAATACACATATATTGGGAAGAAATTATGTTAACATGAGATTATTGTTCATAATAAGGATGACATTTCTAGGAAAATGTCATTAATTTTAGGCAAATAACATTTCATCATGTTATTTAGTTTTCATTCTAAATTATAGGAAATAGTTTCTATTCCATACCCATCTTCTAAAGAAGCATCTTATCTGCTCACAAGGGGAACTGCAGAGATGAGAGTCTCACAGTGCTGCCCCCTTCAGGGGATTACTGGTGCCACAGGTGCAGACTCATAAATTGTGGAGACACCACGAGTTAAATGTGTAGGCATATTTCCATCTGGCACACGAATTGCTGATTTTAGTCAAAAACATTACTCTGTAATACATATTGGACTCCCTAAATTTTTAAACTTCTAAAAATTATTTTTTAATTTACAGCCTTTTATAACAACCATCTTTTCTCTTACCCTCCTTTATCCCACCGCCTCATCTATTCCTTTCCTCTCACTGAAGAAAAGCCCCCCTCCAATTTCCATGCCCGTTCTCCTCAGATCCCACATGCTAAGGAAGACTTTCTGGATCTCCATTACTTCACTCCATGCGATTATCTCCAGTCCCATCCATTTTTTAAAATTTATTTACAGTACGAGGGATTGAACTTAAGACCTTTGCTACTCAGACACAGCATCACAGCTACATCTAAAACCCTTTTTTTGCTTTTAAATATTTTTTCCATACATTTCTTCATAGGACATAAACACATTCCTTTTTATTACTAAATAATATACTCCACTCTGTGTGTATACCTTATTTTCTTTATCTACCTTTCATTGACAGGCACCTAGGCTGGCTCCATCTTGCAGCCATATTGAACTGTACCAAATAACCATGAATATGCAAGTATCTGTATAGAACACCCCCTCTAATTCCTTGGCATACACCAAGGAGTGAGGTGGCTGGGTTGTAAGTTAGCTCAGTAATCATTTATTTTAAAGGAATTTCCATAGTGATTTTCATAGTGGCTGGACTATTTTAGATTACCACCAAGTATTGAAGAGGTCTCTTACCGGGTATCCTCATGAGCATTTTACTGTTCATTATTATTACTAACAGTAATAGTGGTAAGTAGTAATGGTAGCAGTAATAGTAGTTTTGATAAGAGCCATTCTAATTATGTTGAAGTCAAATTACCACACAGTTTTTTTTTAAATTTTCCATTTCCTTAGTAGCTAAAGACATTGAACATCTTTTATGAGTTCCTTGGTTGTCTGTGTTATCTCTGCTGAGAGGTGTCTGTGTGATTGACTTGTCCATTTACTGGCTTGGCTGGGAGTTTTGTTTGGTGCTGAATCTTTGAGATCTTTGTATATTATCAGTGGTCCTCTGTCAGAAGCACAGTGGACACAGATTATCATGCATCCTGTAGAGCGTCTCTTTCCTCTTGTTGAATATTTCCTTTGCTATGTAAAAGTTTTGGAATGTAATGTGGTACCATTTGTTTTTCTGGCTGTTATAGTTTGTGTCAATGGAATCTTATTCAAGAAGTCTTTGCTCATGCTCTATGCCTCATGTGTTTCCCTTGTATTTTCTTCTAGAAGCTTCCAAGCTTCAGGTTTAATACCAAGGTCTTTGACTTATTTTGAGTATATTCTTTTCAAAGTGAATAGCATGAGTGTCAAGGATCTAGTTTCAATTTTTTAACAGTGGCCATCCATTCTCCTGGTACTGATTTTTAAAGAGACTTTCATTTTTCCAACATTAACTTGATGCTCATTTGCCAAGGGTCTGTTTGCCATAGTTACATGGAATTGTTTCTGTGGTCGCTACTCTAACCCGTTGGCCTGTGTCTCTGTTTCTATGCCAGCACAGTACTGTCTTGTTTATGTTACCATGACTTTGCAGTATAATCTGTCGATACTATGAAAGCAAATAAATTTGGCAGTTAAAACTAATTGATTTGATTATATGTATGCAACAAACAATATGTGGTACCTTATAAATATGAATGATAACCATGGGTATTACTTTCTAAGAGTTTGCCGATTCAGTTCTAATAAAGCCATTCTCAGCATGTGGAATCTGAACCACAGGAGGCTGAGTGATTTCTCACATAGCCAAAGAAAAACAATCAGAAATAGAGGCCTGGCAGTCAGTGTTCAGGGCAGTTGCCCAAGCACTATACCACACCCCCTTTCCAGATGTAACAGTCAGAAATCATTCTTCATTTTCTTTGAACCATTTGAAAGAAAAAGATAAGGCAATGCTAGGTGTTTTGAAATTGTCAGATTGATTGACCAAGCATAGCTCAGTACATCCTTGTTGGAACACATCACAGACCACTGGTTCCTGGAAATGCTAAGAAGTCTTCCAGATTGAGGAGGTCAGAATCCAAATATAATGTTTAGAAAGCTTTGGTCAAAATTAAAAATGTTTTATTTTACACAGAACTTCCTAGAATCCAAAATTTGACAATGCACTAAGAGAAAGATTTATATGACTCATTTTTCAAAATTATTAAATTACAGAACCTTCTTGTACAGGTCTTTTGTCTCAGAAAACTAACATTTGACAAAGCACATGTTCAAAATATTGAGGTAAATTCTGTATACCTTAAAGCCATTACATTCATTCTTTGAATGCACTGAACCTTTACAAACAATATTTTCTTTTAATCTGTGGTTTTTGTGCCTGATGCTTTCTCCAGCAAATGAGAAAAATTGATCGTAACTCCACACATTTACATAATAAATGGAAAATGTTCAGGGTACATGTCTAATATCTGCTGTGCATCATGCAGATTTTAGGTGAAAACCATGGAAGTAATTTCATGTTGGCATCAGTTAAAAAATGTATTGAAATGAAAAAAAAATGTGATGGAAGATGTCATGGGTCAAACCTCTAATCCCACTAAGCCAGGAGAATGAAGCAGGAGAATGCCAAGTTTAAGCCTTGCCTGGGCAAATGAATGAATTAGCAAGAAAATAATGGCTGGAAATCTGGCTCTCAGCAGAAGGCTAGAATGAATCTTCAGTACTACACCTCACAAAAAAGGCAGTAGTTCATAGAATCACAGAACTGGACGGGGAGAGGTGTTGGCCTCAAAGGCACTGTGAACTAGTGCTTAAAATCTTACCACAAAAGAATTAAAAGCTTCATATCACTGTGGCTTATGTGCACCCATGTTTATAGTCTCACAGTTTGCAACAGTTAAATCTTGGGTATAACTCAAAAATTGATCAGTCAGAAACTAAAACAACAAACAAACAACAACAACAAAAATGATGAGTTATTATTTTTTATTAAATGGAGTATTACTAAGCCATAGAGAATGATAAATTAGAAACATTTATAACTATACAGATGCACACTGAAGCCACATTCATAAGAGAAATAAATAGGACACACATATGTAAATACCATGTCATTTCACTAGTGTGAGAAACTGAAGGCATTAATAAGGTCCAGAATGCATAACAGGTATTTTGAAATAAGAAGAAAAATCTTTAAATGCGAAGAAGAACTGAGGTAAGGGCTGGGGAAAGTAAAGAAGGGGAAAAAATTTTGATGGCAAAAAAGGAAAACAAGGGCCAGGGAGTTAGCTCAGTGGTTGCAGCGCCTGTCTTGCAAGCGCAAGGACCAGGGTTCGATTCCCCGGTAACCACATACCTATACTGGGTGTGGAGACTCATGCCCAGCAGCAACCATTACCACATATCACAGTGCCGGGCGTGGTGGCTCACGCCTGTAATCCCAGCACTTGGGAGGCAGAGGCAGGAGGATTGCTATGATGTGAGTTTGAGGCTGAGCTCAGGGCCAGCCTGAACCACAAAAGTGAGACCCTGTCTCAAAAAACCTTAAAAAAAAAAAAAAAAAAGGAAAACAAAATGGAAATAAAACTCATGTATATGGGGGAGATAGAAGTTTATGGGAGATCAACAGAATGGGAAAAAATCAGAATCAAGAT
The DNA here is from genome assembly GCA_004026965.1 of Petromus typicus. NCBI lineage: Eukaryota > Metazoa > Chordata > Mammalia > Rodentia > Petromuridae > Petromus > Petromus typicus. Next base: position 22,424 of record PVIR01020314.1, read on the forward strand.
ACGTCATGTACTGGTACAAATTCTCAATGATTAATGTAATCATAAACTATATCTAAAATGTACCAATAGGCTAAAATTAAAAATATTGCCACAGATTTGCTGTTACCTAGCCAGGTGCACCAAGGACACTGCCATGTGCTTTGTGGTAGGCTCCTAATGGGCTGATACCTCTAGCATCTCTTCTTTCCCAAGATCTCACTCCTGTGGTAACTGGCTCTACCTTGAGGAGGCATTTTCTAGCTATCTCCTCCTTTCCAAGATCTCTGTTGTCCCGTAGGTCTGCACGTTGCTGGTGCACACAGGACTCCTACCTGCAGTCTTGATGAAATGAGTCATGCTGTCCCAGACATTTCAAGTTCTACCCTTCTGTCAAAATGCATGGTGAGAAATTCCTCAAGCCCTAGGGAGGGAATCTTATTTTAAATAGTTCAAGTTGGATTGGAAAGGTTTCCCACATGAAAATTCTAAATCTATTCTGTAAATTTAGCTCTGTATTCTTTACAGCTAATGGGGCCTTTGTTGGGAATAGAGACTCTAAGTTTTTAATATTTGCAAATAATTCATAATAATGTCTAACACATTCTAAGTGCAGTAAAATGGTCTGTAAATTAAACAATACAAATGAATCTTCCTGCTGATGTTAAAGCCCCCAAAGCAAAGAAGACTCAGATAACCTTAAAATCTCAGGGCTGGAGTGTCACAGGTGTTCATAGCTAATCCTTGGAACTATGTTTGCCTACCTCATAAGAATTCACGTGTTTAATATAAGGATTCATCTGTTTAATTGAAAGATGTCCATTTTCTCCATACCAGGCTTCCTCTCACCAAAGGTTATAGTTTCCTCACTTCCATCTCTCTTGCTCCCAATATTAGGAATTTATAACATTCTCCAAAGATCTCTTTATTCCAAAAACATATGGCATTTGCACATTTACTAGGAAATAATATTTCCTTTTAACAGGATCTTGAAACTGCTAGCATGACACTCAGGTTACAAGAAACTAATTTTATCTAAAAATTAGTGTAAACAACAAAGTTAATCTTCTTGCCTATCAGCTTTCAGGAAACAGTTTCTTTTTTCCCTCATCTTCTACCCAAAGTCAGGTGATGAGGAATTAAGGCCAGTGTCCAACCTTCTGCAGCAATCAGTGAAGTAATTCTCAGATTCATGAACTAGACATTCTCCAAGCCAGAATCACTAGCACTCTGGATACAGTAATTGTGTAGTACATTGTGATGAAACTTTCTTGCTGACCATTCCAGGAAGAGTAGCAACCAGAGAACGCATCGTGCAACAAACATACCATTATAAGAATCTCTTTCACTACAAAAATAGAGTTTTGATGGGGGCTACACATTGTGCAAAATACTTTGCACAAGAAGTGAGTGACTATGAAGGGTCTGTCCCTTGTGATCTCTGTTGAGAAAACACTCAGAGCTAGTCAGTAACTGAAAAATCTGTGCACATTTTCTGGTGGTTTACGGTTCTGAACATCTATCTACCTGACCAATGGTGCCCATGATGAGCATGTTGGGGGCCATGTTTATGTTTAATAGTCTCCATCATCTTGAGCAAGAAAAAAATTCATGTTACTATGATCAGGCTTTTTTTTTATGAAATAGTTCACGTGCTAGACAGGCATCAGGAGAAGAGGGCAGTTATTTATTGAATCTGTTCATAAGATGTGGTGACCTCTAATATGCTGCACCATAATCTCTACTCTTTTGTACACATTTGTAGTTTTCTCTAAGATTATAAGGTCTAAGTTCCCATATCTTTAACTTGTTAGACTCCGTGGACTTCCTAATAGAAAAGTGTGGTTTGGCAGCATGCTGTACATGCTTACACACACACACACACACACACACACACACACACACACACACACACACACTTTTTTTCTGTTTTGATGACTTCCCCCTTTTTTGCCAGATTACAGGAGTATTAATTACTTCAGTTCAGAGACATCCTCTTCAGAGAGCTTCTTTCTTCTACACAGGAACATGACTCTCAGCCTCCCACACACACTAAGCAGAAGTCCCAACTATGTCAGAGACCACCATTCCTATAATCTGTAGGGAGGCAATGGCCTTGTGCCTGGAACTGAAGGCACCAGCGTATTCAGCTAAAGCCAATCAGTTAAGAAAAGAAATGTAAAAGAAATGAGACTGGTTGTCCTTTTTATTTTAAGAGTGTTCCTTCTCTTTTTGTGGTTGTTGTCACTGCTGTTTTTGCAGTAAGGTCTCTCTTTGTAGAGTAGGCTGGCCTTGGACTGGGGCAGATGCTGCTGTCTCATCCTCCTGAGCGCTGGGATTGCAGGCTTGTGTCATCCTTCATTATTGAAGAAAGCAGTTCTCTCAAGATGTAGTCATGTGGAAATCACTTTACTGAAAATGTGAGGAAATGTTTTCAAGTGACTAAAATGTAATAGATGAAAAACTAAAGCTACTTTTACATGAAAAAATTTCTTCATCTAGTAATACTCAACTGTGATTCAAGTCCTATACATGTTTCCCTTTTAAACTTTTTCTCCTCCATGCTCCCCAACACATACACTTGTCAGCCCTCTGTAAGCTCCACATTGCCCTGAAAACAACACCTTTTCCCAGTTTTCTCTTTGAAATTCTCTATTCCTTTGTTTAGAAGTGGCTCCCACAGGAAATCATTTCACTACCCGTATTCACCCCCTGTTTAACACCTTTCCTAAGACAGAGTAGTTTAAGTTCTACTGAGACCATTTGAGGCTTCAGCTTAAGAACAAGATAAACATTGGAAAGAAGAAAGTGCTAGATGGTGTCATATCTTCAGGAAGGGACTTCATCCTCACTTTCCCTATTTTAGTTGAAAATGAAATTTTTAATACACGCTGTCCCTATTGGATTCAGAATTTCTCCATCAAAAAAGAAGATATAAATTACTAGTTTCAATCCATAGAATCTAAAGTGAAAAATAATTTTTCATTGTCATCTACCCTGCAAGCTCTTTGTCCTTTCACAATATGTCACAATATTCTGTAGACTTCAGCCGGTTTCAATGGTTTCTTTCTTTCTCCCCAGTCTTAACAGAAAGAAGGAAATTATATAAGCCACTTAATTGCTAGTCACTTTTCAAATTAACCAGAGTCTGAGGTACTCTCCCTCTTTTGTATTTCATGGAAATATTGTCTTTGCATTCCTAAAAGCAGTACATTCAAAACTAATCATGCGATATCAGAGACCAGAGCCCTGACAATAAATGTGTGATGGTCAGGCAAACTGAGGACTTTGTTAACAATAAAGAGAAATGACACTCTCACAATTTAATGAGTTTAGCAGAATTTTCTGTTACCAGGGCTTTGGAGAGAATTACTGCCTATATATTATCTCTATTTGTATTCAAAGTCATGAAAATCTCAAAAGATTACTTCTGAAATAGCTTCTTTATTTGACCAATGACTATTGACTAAGTAATCAGATAAAATACAAAGTCTACTTTCTCATGTCTTATTTATGGAAGATGCATATTTTTTTCATTTTTATTAAAGAATATGGTTAAACCATAGAGTAATCTTTAGGTTTTTGAAAATGTATAAAAGAGCAAAATACAAATGCTGAAGTCAAGTGAAAGGTAACAAATAAATACAGAATATCCACAGCTTAAGAGACTAGGACTTGTAAAACTCAAATGTGAAAAGGTGCATTTCAGAGTGTTGAGAAACAAAAGGAAATTTATAATTTAAATTAACAAATTTTATAGCACCATTTCATAGACAGAGGGCTCCATTCTAAATAAAAATGTGCTGTGGAACTAAATCATATGAGGTTTTCATACATTTAGGAACAGACTTTCTTTCAGATCGTCTGAACTCAAATCTCAGCTCTGACTTTATTATCTGCTGGACTTGGCACCTAACATGTTAAATTCTGCTGTCGGTGTTTTTCTCATCTGCAAAGTTTAGAAGGGATATATTCTTACACATGGACCTTGCAAACAGAAAGTGCTATAGTCTTTTATTACATGTTGTGGTGTGTGTTGCAGTCCTGTAAGAATAGAAGAGAATATTAAACAAGCTTTCAGGAAGGAATATTTATGGCTCACTTTTCTTTAACTTCTCAAAACTAAACACTACCAGTCTCAAGTTCTGGGTCACCCTGGCTTTTGGAACTCACATCATTCACGTGTAATTACAAGAATATGGTATCTCAGATACTAAGGTTACCAGTCTTTCCAGTCATATAAGAAGACTTATCATCCTCAGTAGCAATCATGGAAAATGATCTTCATTCAAAGCAGAGCTAAGACATGCAGGCCAAGGTTGTCATGTGATGATGTCACAGTGATGCCAAGTGATGCAAAACTTAACAACATGACAAAGTGGGCACATGCTCGAGTGGGAGCTCATGTGCACTGCACCATTCCTCAGGGAGAGACAAAAATGGCTCCACATTTGGCCAACATGCACCAATCTCTCATTATGGTGCATATTGTTTACCAAAACCAGTTCCCTTTCATCATCAGGGTGAGGCTCCTGCACTTGTTGGGATTGAGTGTGTGGTTGGCTACTGACCACCACACTCCATTCTTTCCTGTTGTTCTTCACCCACACTCCCTGAATGCTTTCTGTTCTGTAATGTCAACCTCAAAGCCTATTGTGTGAAAGCTCTAGTGATTTCTTTCCTTCTTCCTTCTCTTTTGAATTCATATCCAGGTGTTCTCTTTCCTAGCAGCTTTCTGTTTTTAGTAACTTTTGCATGCTTATTCATACAGTAGCTGGATAAGATATATTCCTTGAATTCAGAGATAAACCTGAATAAGTTTTATTCTCTTAATTTATCTGGCACATCACTTTGAACACAATGCATGTTACATCAATGTTACATACAATACATGTTACATCAATGCATGTTAATTGATGTAATAAAGAAAAAGATCTGTAAGGAAATTATCCTATCATTTTATATAAAAAGTCTGTAGTTGTGCATTTTAATTTAAATCACAATATCACTGCACATGTCTTAATATTTTCCACCAGATTGAAAAGAAAAACTGCCTTCTAATTTCCAGAGTCAAGATCCAACATAAAATGAGGGGAAAATGAGTCACCTGTGATTATAATACTCATTTTGCAAGAAGCATAAGATTTCTTTGATCATCAAATGATTGGGCAGAAATTTCAGCTGATTTTCCTTAGGATATTTCTATTGACTTTTTTAACTGACAGAGAACTGGAAGCTTGCAGAATTATGCTTGCCTTGGAAGCAGTATTCTGCCTTTCTGTCATTCAACCATTAAATGTCCATGGCCAGGTGACAGGCCCAGCATAACAGTTTGTATTATATCAAAGCCTGTCATTCCCATTGCCCAGGGCCTGACCATAAAAGGTATGTGAATCTTGGCAAACGGCTGAAGTCAAGTCAAAATCTAAAAATGTGTATTTGGAGACCAGGGACAGTGAAAATCTAAGTGAGAAGGAGGGCATTTTGATAACCGCTGAAAAGATTCAGGACTAATTTTTCATAGATACAATGAAAATATTGGAAACCAGCAGAAAAAGTTTCACAGTATTGCAATCATATGTAAAGTATTTCTCATACTTTCATTTAGTCATAATTCCAGAAATTCAAGCTTATCTGGAGAAATGTGCATGTAACACAAGAAACCTAAAGTAAGAAATGAATAAAAAATAAATAACGAGGTAGAACTTTTGCAAAAAAGGGGAGGAAACTTAAGAGATGGAGGGTTAAGGGAAGTACAGAGGAGAAGTGGATCAATATTCCATAAAAGAAAAGACAGATAATTTAATTTAATTTGAAAAACCTGCAAGGCCAAAAATAGTAAAATCAAAGATAATAATTTTATAATGTCTGACATACATAAAAACTCTAACATATGGATTGTTAAATCAAGAAAGCATAACAACAAGAAAAGCATACACAATAAAAAGGTCACAGAAAATAGTTAACAGTGTTTCTAAAGGTGTTGAAAAGATACTTGACTTGGAATATGGAAAATATTGTGTTTTATAATCATTTGTGTTATTTTTCTATCTCCTAGATTATAGATAGTGTGTGGAATAGCTTTACAATATCTGTTTTCCACAGAGCCATAATAACTTTTTGTTAAAGATGAATAAATGTTCAAAAACAATAATAAGACCGTAAGGTAAGGTGGAACTGGAGACAATAAAGAAGGATAAGAATGGCAAAAATTAACAACATGAGAAAAAATGATACAATTGGTGTGATTCACTGTAGGGCAACAGAAAGGAGAAACAAAGCAGGTGAAAATATAGGAGTGACTGACAGAGACTATTTGGAAATAAAAGTTCCCTTTGGGGAGTTTTTCAAGGTGTCCAGTGAGAAATGTTTAAAAAGTGGTTGGAAATACAGGACATAAACTCAGCATAGGACTAAATGTTCTAGATGTCTTGGGTTTTATCTAACTTGGCATACTTGTTGAAAATTAAGAAATAACAAGAAATAAAAGAGAGGAGACAGCAGAGGAAGGAATTCTGAAGGGAAGCAGAATGCTCCAATAAGGCTGGGGCTGAAGTAGCCATGAAAACAGTCGGTCAAGATAGGAAGGGAGGATGGGGGTACTGCAAGGTCACTTGCTCTAAAAAATGGGAATGTCCGCAGGAGGTGAAGGGAGAGAAGTGGGTTGCTGAGAAAGAGGAAGAAATGGTTGTAAAGGAAAAGTGACCTAGGGGGAGCAGAGTAAAATAGAAATAAAACTTTGTAAATAAGAAAAAGAAGAAGGGTCATAGGGAGGAGAGGCTAGTAGGAAAACAAAAAGAGGAATCAAAATATCTCATGTACAGGTACAAACTCCCTATGATGAATGCAATCATTCCATATATCTAAATTATGCCAATAAATTTAATTTTTAAAAATCCATTGGCTTAACAGTGTGTGCACACGCATGCCCATGAGTGTGCACTGCACACAGAGTGCTGTATAAGAGTGCATGTAAATATCATTTAGAAGTCAATAAAGACAAGTATTAGTTATGCTTATTTCTTCGTGGCTACTCTAGGGAAACAATTAAAAATACAAAGCAACAAGACACGCAGAGGAACCTCTATGCTTGCATCTAGTCCTCCCAACACTGCAGAAGGAAAACCTGAGTTGTTGATGACTTCCGCATCACCATCTAAGAAAGGATGAGGCCAGACCTTTTCAAAAACGCTGAGAATAATACTGATCTTATCACTAATGCATTTAATGGGAAAAGTAGCTTCCCAGCTTTCTTGTACATTAATTTGCAGGTCCTTCAAGGTCATTCTACTTTATTAGGAGTACTTTAAAATCAACAGATGAGACATCCTACTTTCAGCAAAAAGTGTTTCCACAGTCCAATGTTTTATCACCATCAGTGTGCTGGAAGGTTCCTCTACCGAAATAGGTACTTCTCCCCCAGTGCCTTCTAGCAAGGCCTGTCACAGTCCTTTCTCACAATCAAGGGTGAGAATAATGAAAAATCCGGGCAGGGATTTGACTTTCCCTAACACAATGTAATCACGACGTCAAACATCTCACTTTTTTTCCTAATCTTTTCTCTGAACTGATTACTTAAAAGAAAACAGTTCACATTGTAAAGGACTTTTTTCAGTGGGTCCTTGCAAACTGGAAAGTAACTCAGGAGATAAGAATATCTGTGTTGTTTGCACCTATTCTGCTATTGTTAAGATTTTTAAAAAGCATTTCTTGAATTTGAAACAAAACACCTTGGTAGAAATCTTTACAAGTGGATTTTTATAGCAGCACTAAATTTTTGTCACTTTCTACTGTACAAGGACTAATTTTTAATAAATTATATATGCCATGAACCGCCTTTTAGATAGAGAAGAGAGAATAACTAAGTGGATATTTGCTTCTCGGGTTCTAGAAGAGTATAGTCTTATTTTTAAAATATGTATAAGTGGAAATAATTTTGGAATATTTGAACATATTTTTCTTTTTTAAAATTGAAATCTTTATTGGTACATTATATATACACATCATGATTGCATTCAACAATGAGAATTTGTACCAGTATATGACACGACTTTTCTCATTTTTTCCCATAGTCCTGCCCACCCTACCACCCCCACTTCTTATATACATAAACTTTGTTTCCTTTTTTTTGTTATAATCTCATTATGTTTCCCCCATCACTCCATTACACTTTGAGTGTTTTCTATTTCACAATAAATAACATACATTCTACAACTCATTTACATCTTTACTTTCTCATAGCAGAGAAAAGATATGATATTTACACATCTGTGACCTATTTATTTCACTTACGAGGATGTCCTCAAGGTACACACATTTAAGTATAAATGATTCAAACATCATTTTTTATGGCAGAGTAATACTCCATTGTGTAGA
>PVIR01020315.1:0-11246 GCA_004026965.1 Petromus typicus
ACCTTGCCCTTGCGAGGCCGCCCGGGCACCACTGCGCTAGATCCGAGCCTGAGGGCGCTGTCTGAAGAGAGTGGCGCAGCCCAGTCGTTGGGGAGGCTGGGTAACAAGTGCTGCTGTTGTAGGTTTTGTAGTCCCCTGGGATAGTGGGTCGCTGCAGTCCGCTGCTTCCTCCGGCGAGTAGTTTAATTGCCAGTTTCTGAGCCGTTCGCGTTAACTTGACCAAGTGATGCAGTTTAGACCGAGAAGATAAGTGTTCAGTATGGAGTCAGTCTTCAGACTGCTCGTGTGCTGTCGCTGACTCTGGAGGCGGGGTGGTGGTACAGGGCGTGCTACAGTGCCGTCCGCCTGGCACCTCGTACCTGCCACCATCTTGCCGGTCACCTTGTGTCTGTCCCTGTCACACCCATTACCTCATCATGTCACACCTACCGCCTGGTCCTGTCATCTCACCTGTCACCATCATGCCTGTTACACCTGTACCTCACAGCGGTCACTGCCTTTGGCATCGAAAGCCAGCCTCACCTCCACGCAGGAACCACAGAGAAGCTTGTCACTGGCTTTGGAGCAGTTTTGCGCTCCCTGTCGTGAGAGTGGACATCTGATAAGTGTATGTCACTGTGCTTCACCTGCGCGGAACACCAAGTACTGAGCAAATGTCCCTAGAGGTCTCTGTCTCAGGCCAGGGTAGAACTTCCGGGAAGCACACGGGAAAGAGTTGTCACTAAATTAGGACACGTGCGCATGCGTGAGGGTTAGCCACGTACCACTGGGTTCATTACTGTTAATTTCCCATGAGGCCGTCATTTTTCTGATTAGTACTTACGGTCGGGCGCCCGAGTCCTAACTCTCCTCTCCTCCTTCCCTTTCTGGTGTGGGGGCTCGAACCCAGGGGTGCGGTAGCACTGAGTTGCGTCCCAGCCCTCCCCCTTTAACACTGTTAAGATGGGATCTAGCGCAGCTGCCCCGACTGTGCTAAGCCTTTTCTTCCTTCCTTTCGAGGATCACTCTGGGCTTGTGTGTGCCAGGTCAGAGCTTTACCCTCGGGCCTATTTTTTGTGAACTTTCGGTGTGCAAGACACTGTGGAAACATCCAGAATGCAGGTAAATAAAGCCCTGTCCCGGGGAATGTGCAGTCAGGTAGGCCACGGACCCATGCAGGACACCTGGAGCCAGGGGCTGGACATGAACTCACTGTGTAGCCCAGGCTGCCTCAGACTTGCTGCAGTTCTCCTGCCTCAGCCTCCGGGTGCTAGGTGTCAAGGTTTCAAATGGCATATTTGTCGTTTGCTCTAAATTGCTGAAGCTGGGAGCTGGGGAGGAAATCTGCTTTAGCATCCACAACTCATTGAGGAACAAAAGCAATAAAAATGCCCTTGAATTTTGTTGAGCTGTAGAGGAAGGAGCCAGGTGTCTTATCTTTGTTCCCAAAGCAAGTACCTGCTGGGATTTTTAATTTTGGAGGGATGGTTGGAGGGTTTGAGACAAGGTCTCACCGTGGTGCCCAGGCTGACCTGGAACTCAGTGATTCTCCTGCCTCAGCCTTCCCGAGTATTGAGAGTAAAGGCATGGGCCATGGCGCAGCTTGGGGGGGGTTGTGTGTGTGTGTGTGTGTGTGTGTTTTTTATTGGGGATCGAACTCAGAATGTAATGATTCGGGGCCGGCAGAAATGCCACTGAGCTAAATCCCTGACCTGTTTTTTTTTTTTTTTTCAAACTTAGTTGCACGTGTTCATTTACTATCACAGATTAGTGTGAGAGACAGCTGTTGCTCCTCAGGCTTGCTTTATTTCTCCCTTCCCATTCCCCGGAATGAGCCCTTGATGACCTTTAGCGCGTCTTCCTGGTGTTTACCTTTCAGGGTCTGCTGCCGCCAAACCAGCCGTCCAAACCCGCAGGGCAGGCAGCGATGTTGTCTCAGGATCCCGGGCTCCCTTGGGCCAGGCGGGGACAGCCAGCCACGCTTCTCCACACGCACGCCTGCGTGTCACGGGGAGGGGCCGGCTGGGTCTGCTGAATCAGCTCTCTCCCTGTGACTTATGGGGCGTGGACTTTGTGGGTTTACCTGAGGCAGACATTTCCTGTAAGTGGAATTACACAGTATGCAATGTTTTCAGACTGGCGTCTCTCGCCTAGCTTGTGTTCAGGGCTGTACATTGGCATACGTCCGTGCTCATCCCTTTTCACTGCCGACTAATACTCCGTTGTATGGCTGTGCCAAAATGTACCCACCCATCACTTGGGGAACATTCCAGTTGTTTCACCTTTTATGTTTGTACATGTGCTAATTGCTGAGGAAACATGTGAAAAAGGTTCCTGATTTCGAGTGTGTTCTGTTCCGTGGCGTATGAAGCAGAACCGGAAGTCGGCAGATGGAGGGAAGCGCTGACCTTTGTCACACTTACCTGGTGTGTGGGGTACAGAAGGTAGTGTGTCTTTGGGGCTGTCCCAAGACTTGTCCCCCAGATTGCCTGGAACCTTTGAATATGCCCCCTCAAGCTTCTAGGACATTTAAGTCTCCGGGTGCGGTGGTGCATGCTGCACTCCAAGCACTCTGGGAGGCAGAGGTAGGGGGATCCCAAGTTTGAGGCCAGTCTAGGCAACTTAGCAAGACCATGTCTCAAAGTTTAAATACTGGGAATGTTGCCCAGTACAAGGGCCCTGGGTTCAATTCTCAGCACCAAAAGAAAGATGTCTAGTTTAGTGCTCTTTGCCAGTTTTCAAAGAAAGTAACAATACCATAATTCATATGTGCTGTAGATATGAACTTTAAATACTTGTTATTTAGCATGTTAAGATTATTTCTTCTGAGAATAAATTGCCAGAGTCCTTATCAGGTTATAGTCACCACAGAATGTAAAGGTGGTGTATTTTTTCCTTTTTTTGTGGATGAGTTTTATTGTGCATCTAAGGGTGGCCTTAAACTCACTGTACAGCCCAGAGTGGCCTTAACTCCGAGACCCTCCTTTCTCAGCCTCCCAAGTGCTCAGATTACAGGATTGGGCACCGTGCCTAGCAGAGGTCTTAGATTTTTATCAAGTTCTTGGCTGTCTGGGGCAGATTGTGGGGAGTGGCACACTCCTGAAGAGACGGGTCCCTGAAGAGTGTCGCCTTCACAGGCCGTGCCACCTCGAAGACAAGAGGAGCACATTTACCTCAGGCCCACAGGATGAAAGGAGAAGGCTCTGCGAGTGGTTGGAGCTGCACGTTACGCCTACGTGAAACCTGTCGGCAGCTGAAGTCTCACGCGAGGGTGTTCAGTCCTGGACGTAGCTCCTGCAGGGCTTCCGGCCCGGCCTGTCCAGACGGCCACAAACCCATCAGCTCTTGCCCTTGCTGCCTCCGGAAGTCCGCGACTGCCCTGCTCGCCACAGCCGGACTCTGCTGTGGGTAGTGAGTGAGCAGCAGGGCCGAGGAGGAGGCCATGCTGGGTTTGGGTCAGAGCTGCTCGGGGGAGACCTGGTCCCCGGCTGGAACCCGCTGGGACCTGGGCTTAGCAGGCGCAGGTCAGAGGCAGCTTCTGAGGTGAGTGGTTCTGCCTCGGCTGGCCTCAGGCCGGAGCCTCTGACCCGTCAGCCAAAGCAAACCTCTCTTTTTTTATAGCTTGACTGAAAAAAAACTAAGACACAGTGCTTGCCCAGCCAAACTCTGCCCAGCATGGAAGGGAAAAGAGGATTCTAGAGTCAACGATGGAAAACATTTAAACTAAAGAATTTTTTTTTTTCCTTTCTCAGGACCTCTTGGAGTCTCGAATAGTTAAAACGCCACTGTGAACCACCAAGAAAGGGTTGTGATACTCGTCGTTCAGCCACTCCCCCATAACACAAAAGCCTGCAAGGCTGAGTTGAGACACACGGCTAAGGCCTTTTCTGGTGACCCCAGTCAGAAGTTAGCTGGGGTATTTTATCGCTGACCCTCAGATGGGGTGAGAGAAGTATCTGTGCTCTTTTAGTAGCTGTTATAAGAACGGTTGATCCGGGCCGGAGATTTAGCTCAGTGGTTCCGGCACCTGTCTTGCAAGTGCAAGGACCTGGGTTCAATCCCCGATAACCACACACCATACTGGATGTGGAGACTCACACCCAGCAGCAACCAGTACCATATAGCAAAGTGCCAGGCGTGGTGGCTCATGCCTGTAATCTCATCACTCGGGAGGCAGAGGCAGGAGGGTGGCTGTGATGTGAGTTGGAGGCTGAGCTCAGGGCCACCCTGAACTACAAAGTGAGACCCTGTCTCAAAAAAGAGAAAATAAATGTCTGATCCAGCTGGCTCACGCCTGTAATCCTTCTACTCTGTGAGGCTGAGGCAGGAGGATTGCATGTGAGCCCAGCCTGGGCAGTTTATGGAGGTTGTGTCTCAGAATAAAAAAGGGGTGGGTGTGTAGCTCAGTGCCGAAGCTGTGGATTTAACCCTCAGAACTGTAGAGGGAAAAGGCCAGTCCTTCGGGATGAGGGTTAAGATGAGATACAGGAGGCTCGGTAAGCCCCAGTATGGGCAAGCCGCCTGGGAGGCCTTCGTGTTCTGGAGCCCTGATGGTTTGAGTATGTTAATGTGGAGGGAGAGGCAGGGGCAGAACTGAACTGCTTAATAGTAAAAACATGAGACATGTGAGTTCCCAGGGAAATTTCAGGAAGGAGAGAGGAGCCAGGCTAAATGCTGCATGGGAAAAAGATCCAAGACGAAAAGAAAACAAACAAGCAAACTAATTGTTGCCCTGCTTGAAAGCAGCCTCCAGGAGCATAGAAGGTCCTGGCTGGAAGCTCCGGGCTGTGAGCCTGCGCCGATGTCTCCTGTGCCATCAGGGTCCCGGGAGGTCACGTGGCAAGGGCCATGGTGCTGGCTGCCATGGCAGGCCCTGGTGTTCAGCTGGCATCGCACAGCCACATGGTCAGCTTACACCCTTGGTGCCCTCTCCTCAGAGCCAACTGGGAGGGCAAATATTTGGGGAGAAGTTAGATCTGTACTGAACGTGTCCAGATTGGTCCCCTCCACAGTCACTGCTCCTGAAGCAATGAGGTGTGACTGCGATTTACATTTACGTGGCACTTACATTTAATCAGGTAGTGCCGGTAATCTAGACATTAGCCTCTGTGGGAGGAAGCGTGGAGGTTCTGTGTCAGTACTGCACCATGTCACAGGAATGACCGGGCTCCTGAAGTGCCCAGGATGTGATGAAACGCACTGAGCACAAAAAGGAGCATCTAAGCAGCCCCAGCAGCAAAGGTTTCTCCTTGAGAATAGACCAGGTGGTGCATGCCTATAATCTCTCCACTTGGGAGGCTGAGGCAGGAGGATTGCTTCAACATCAAAACCAGCCTGGGCTACACACACACACACCCGACAGACAAACAGACAAAGAAGTGTGAGTATAGACCAGGATGTCGCCATCCATATAGCAGATTCCTGAGTAAATCAGAACAAGAATAACAGGTTGCTTTTTGTTTGTTTATTTTTTATGTTTTGAGACAGGTTCTCACCACGTAGCCCAGGCTGCATCCTGGCTTACAGCAATCCTCCTGCCTCAGCCTTTTGCGTGCTGGGCTTACAGGCATGTGCTGCTGGCTTCGTGTTCGTTTCCGTAAGCTCTAGCACATGATTCTAAGGCTCTCGGGGTTATGTTACAGCTAGTGCATCTCTTAGATTCTCGGTGCCATTTCGGGCTTCTGCTCTGGCCAGGCCAGGTCCCTTTGGGGAGTTGGGCTGACTTGGAGGTGTGGTCTTACCCCTCTTGGTCGCCAGAGGTTCTTCTGCGAGGACCATGACTTTCCTTGTGACATGCTGGTCTCTGACTGCGGCGAGTGCGGGGTGAACCCTGTTGGGCAGAGCTGCCTTTTGGAGGACACCAAGGGCGGTGCAGGAACACTGGCCATCCGGAGCATTCCCTGCCCTGTGAACGGCTGTACACGCCTGTCACCCCCGCTCACGCTCAGGAGGCTGAGATAGGAGGAGCGCAAGTCCAGGGCCAGTCTGGACTTGATGATTTTTCAGCAGCTTTTTAGCTTGCACATTGAACAGAGACTGTCCTTGGAATCTGGGTCCTTTCCCAGGCTAGGGGCCAGCAGCACCAGACTGCGGTGATGCTGGTCTCAGCAGCTTCGCATCTGTGCTGACTGCAAGGGCCGCACTGGTCTGCCGCGCTGACGCTGAGCACAGGCCTGCGGTCCTGACTCGCCTTCGGTGCATTCAAGATTTTGTAGTTTTGTATTTTGTTTAGTAGCAGATTTTGAACTCAGGACCTTGGACTTGCCAGGCAGCTGTATTGCTGCTGAGGTACATCCCTGCCCGTTTGTTTTAGTTTAGGGAAGTTCTGCAACTTACCATGTAGCCCAAGCTTCTTCCAACTTGCAGCAATCCTCCTGCTTCAGCCTCCTGAATGCTAAGGTTACAGTCATGCGCCTCCACTCCGGCTTTAAATGCAGTTTCCAGTGTCCTCTGGGTTTACAGGGACACGAGCCCATCCGTGCAGGGTGAGGCCCCGCCCTGCCACCTTGACGTCTCTTGTCAGAAGTGTCCTTCGCTCGCACAATTGACGCAGCATATTGTTTGCACTGTGCAGACCCACAGCTGGCAGAGGTGTAGCCTGAGCGCTCTGTGGAAGTGGGGGGTCGCCTTGTGTGCCCTGAGGAAGGGCTGGCCTTGCGGTGGGCAGCGTGGATGGCACAGTCTCTTGGGCGTCTGCAGCACCTCTGTGCTGAGGGATCCCAATGCTAGGCTCGAGCAGGATCACTGAGACCCCAAACAGAAACCCTCAAAGAAGCAGAGTGGGGGGCCCATGGGGTCACTAGAGCACCTTGCAGGACTCAAGCCTCTGTGAGAGTTGGGGGCCGCTCCGACCCCAGAGCCAGGCTGACGCCGTGCCAGGCTAACGCTTGTCTTTTCTTCTCCTGCAGACGACTTTGCAGAGGAGGAGGAGGTGCAGTCCTTCGGTTACAAGCGGTTTGGTGAGTGTGAGCAGAGCTCTGCGTCTTCTGCCGGCTCGTCGTGCGGTGCACTGTGAGGCCCCTGGAAATGGGGCGAAGCCTGGTGCTTGGGCCTGGACCCAGGGTGTTCTGGCTCTCCGGTCCTGCAGCTGGGAACTGAGGCTCGGTGGAAGAGGTGGCTGATGGCCACACCTCCGAGGGTCCGTGTGACAGGAGCTGTGCTCAGCTGTGGAGAGGGATGTTGTTCGGGCTAGTCTTGAACTCATGGAGATCGTCTTGCCTCAGCCACCTGAGTTGTGCGCTACCACGCTCGGCTGTGTTGGCGTTTAGAAACCTCTGTCTCTCCTGTCACTCTGGCCTGTACTCCACTCAGTCAGGGATGAGGAAAAGGTGACTTTCCCCGGGAACAAACTATACAGTGTTGCGGGATGCCGAGTTCTGTCTGCGGAAAGCAGAGAGTGTGGAGCACTGGGAGGGGACAGGGCAGGATGGGCCTCACGCTGAGGTCGCTTTTGGAGCTGGAAGGAGCAAGGAGACGGGATCTGGAGAGCTGTACTGCAGGCTGGCTGCGGCCTGCGGAACGGGAGGAGAAGGCGACTGTGCTGTCTCAGCGTCCTGTCTGGGTGGGGTCCGTCACAGCAGCTCAGAGAGACGGGGGCAAGGGAGAAAGAGAGAGAATGGAAGACAATGAGTATGAAAGAGAGAGAATGAATCTATTTCCTGTTGCTTAAAAAATCCTGGCTGGACATTGATTAAAGTTAACAACCCCCAGCTGCTCTGGCTCCGCTGTTGTAGCATTTTTCCTTCTGGAAACACACTTCTGTGTTTCTTTCTGGGAAAGAAAATCGCCTGTGGGATGGGAGTTTGGTGGCACCAGGCCCACACGCCTCCATTCATGCTCTGGCAGTGCGGCGCCTGGGCCTCCCGCTCTGCCCCCTCTTGGCCCTCGTGTGCTCCCGCAGCTCTGGGGTGGCCTCGGAGTCCTGCTTCCCCTAGGGAGTCACGGAAGGTGGCAGGAGGAGGACGAAGAAACCAAGAATCACAAAGGAAAACTGAATACAGACCAGCGAACATGCAAAGCAAGATAAAGAGGAAATGCAGGCCTGCCAAAGGAAGGCAACATAAATCGATGTCTGTATGTTTTCCAAGTCAAGAGAAATAAGAAGCACCGAAAGAAAAAGTCTCGTGCTAGGCATAGTGGTGCATGCCTGTAATCCCAGCACTTGGGAGGCTGAGGCAGAAGGGTCACTGAGTTCAAGGCAAGCCTGGGCTATATGTCAAGACCTGTGCAAAAAAAAAAAAAAAAAAAAAAAAAAAAAAAAAAAAAAAAATACAAGAAAGAAAAGTCTCTTAAATTAGTGACCTTGAGAGGAAACTTGTTTTTTCACAATCAGGACTAGGTAGATAGGTAGAGATTGGGTAAAAAACATAAAAAAGTGGTATGTTGCTGAAGAGATTTAATTTACATGAGAATTGCCAGTTATGATTCAGGAGTTGCAACTGAACAGAAACCGAGAGGGCAAGGAAAACTAACGGAGTTGAACAGCAGGGGGTAGGGCCAGATTAGAAATGGCAGATTTGGAGTACATGATAAGAAAATGTCCTAGCCTGGGAATCCTTGGACTTGGCCTTGGGCAAAGTGATAGTTGTTTTAGTTACTTTTCTCATTGCTGAGACAAAATACTTAGCACCCAAAGTTCAAGGGGAAAAGGTTTATTTGGTGTGTAGTTCATCGTTGTTTCAATCCCCTGGCCTCAGGGTGGGGTGGCGCATGCCAGAGGGGCATCACCCGGGAGAGACAGTTCATGGTGGACTCAAGATAGCAAAATCAAGGGGCCTTACCCGCACCTTTCTGTCCCTAGACACAGCCGTAACACCTGCAGAGGGTAAGAGTAGGGTTTTGCCGATGAAGTACCTTTGAGATGATTAAAATCAGCTTTTAATTTCCCAGGCAGGAAGGTGAGGCCTGGAGAGATTATGTCCATGTGCAGGTGACATAGCTGGTTCGAAGGTTCCCCACCTTCCAGGTCTCAGGCGGCATCTTGGGCGGGCCTGGCCACTTTCAAAGAGCATAGGGTGTCCCCTTGGTTCTCCAGGTGGTTCGAAGGTGTCCAGTCCCTAAGAGGCCCAGTCTGCTGCTTGGACTGAGCAGAGCCCAAGAACCTGCTCCTGCAGATGTGGCTAAGTCCCGCCCTCTAGGGGAAGGTCCTGCCCTCTTGATAGGGAGGTGGAGGTAGCTCTGCTACCACCCTGCTCCTAGTGACTCTTCTGACCTGAAACCGGTGACTCGAACTCTGAGCCTCCGGTGCTGTCCTAGCCTGCAAGTGTGCGTGTGACCTGCCCAAGTGGAAAAGTCCGCCTCCCAGCTCTGTGAGGTGGAGAGAGATGCCAGGTGCTGTGGGGTACGTGTGTGTGCATGTGTGTGTGTGCGCGCGCATGTGTGGTGCGCATGTGGATGTGGGCTTTTATTTTTGCAAAAGTAGACCAGGTAACAGACGTTAGCTCTGGTACAACTTTAGGTATGTCTTGTTTATGCAAATACAAGAAGCATGGCTTGAGTCTGTTGGCCTACAGAGGAGGCGAGTTAATTGCTCTCTGTACAAAGGCAGCATTGTATAGCAAGTCATTACTGGGTCCTCTTATTTCTAGCATGATTCAGAAGTATTTATTGTGTAAAACCAAAGCCATTTCTATTGTAATATTCTGCGTTTTCCAATTTGGTATAGACTAGTGATCTAGTCTGCTGTTACATTATTTTAGTACAATCAGCCTTTGTTTGTTCATGGACTCATTACTTCTTTTTTTTTTCTGTTTTTCTTCAGTTTTTCCCTTTGCCAGTGTTGTTAGCTCCATTCCTGAAGTTCTGGGCAGGTGTCTGAGAAAGAGTTGGAGTTAAGTCTGATGTTTTTGCCACTAATTTGCTCCTGTCACAAAAGCTCCACTGAAGGGAAATGTTGAAGAGTTAATGAAGTAAGCATTTTTAAGCTTTAATCAGGCTTTGGGGTCAGCATTTCTTGGCCTGTGTCCATCTGCAGAGCTAATTGAGGTGGAACTGTACTTAGAATGTGGCAGAATTCCTTTTCTTTTTTTCTTTTTTTTGAGACAGTCTCACTTTGTAGTTTAGGCTGGCCCTGAGCTCACTATGTGGCCCAGGTGAGCCTCGAACTCACAGCAGTCCTCCTGCCTCTGCCTCCTGAGTGCTGGATTACAGGCGTGAGCCACCATGCCTGGCACTGTGGTATGTGGTACTGATTGCTGGTGGGCTTGAGTCATTACGCCTGGTATTGTTGCATGTGGTTACTGGGGATTAAACTTCAGACCTTGTGCTTGCAAGGCAAACACCGGAACCACTGAGGTAAATCCTTGGCCCAGAATTCCTTTTCTCTAGGTTGTGAGATTCGGGCCATGAAGGTTTATTTTCCATCCACAGAATGTGATCTATGCAACCATCACACGTGTCTACTCATCTCCCGATGACTGCTTTCTGCAAAAGCAGCCCGCAGGCCCTGGGACTCTGGTCTTCGCACTTGGCCAGGAGTCAGAGACCATGAGCCTCACCGCATATCCAGGCTGCCCCAGAGCCCAATTGGGCTCACACTGACTTGGTCTCCTACTGGCTACGCTGGCGGGGCGGCATGCATGTAAAGATCATGGGTGGATTTAAGGGCTCCCAGGGAGTGACTGGGAAGCTGGGATCATTTGCTGATTGTGTTGGACAAACGAAACTTGGACAGGATTCCTTCCTTGGGGCTCAGGGTAGGGGTTATTAGCGGCCACACAAGAAAAAGAGCTGATAGATTACACCGTGAAAAAGTAACAGAAAGTAAAAGAACGCGTTCTCCGTGAAGAAGAGCTCAAGTCTTTGCTGGAAATGAAGAGGACAGTTCTAAGGGAATACTGAAAAATATTTAAGGGCTTCAGGTGGAGAAGGAGTGTAGGCTGATGCCTTTCCTTTCAGGCTAGTACGTTTGCCCGCCAACTGTTGTGCTGTCCACGACTTCACAGGCCCTTTAGAGCTGGAGCTTCAGTAAGCCTCATTTTTTCTTTTCCCTGAAAAGTAATTTCAGATTAGCAAGAATGATCTGTGTGTGTGGAGAGACAGGGTTATGCCGTATAGCCCAGGCTGGTCCTTCTGCCTCCGTCTGCCAAGTCACTACACTACAGGTCGATGCTGCTGCACCCAGGGTAATGAGTATTGTTCACAGTTCATCCCAAGGCTGACTCCACTGGCAGTGCTGGGACTCGAACCCAGGCCTTGTGCATGCCAAACTCCACCGCTGAGGGGCACCCCGGCCCTGTGCGGAGAGACCCATTAAAAGGTTTGTACTC
>PVIR01020315.1:11346-30863 GCA_004026965.1 Petromus typicus
ATACTGGGTGTGGAGACCCACACCCAGCAGCAACCAGTACCACATACCACAGTGCCGGGCGTGGTGGCTCACGCCTGTAATCCCAGCCCTCGGGAGGCAGAGGCAGGAGGATTGTGATGTGAGTTTGAGGCTGAGCTCAGGGCCAGCCTGAACCACAAAGCGAGACCCTGTCTCCAAAAACCTAAAAAAAAAAAAAAAAGGTTTGTACTCGCCTCTCAGGGACTCCTCTTCCTGGAAGTGTGGCTTTAGCTTCCGGATTGGGGAAGGGGCCAGTCTGAAGCTGTCTGTCCCCCAATATGGGGGAAGGCTGAGCATCGGCCTCCCAGCCCCTGGCGGCTGACACTTCGCAGTTGACCCGCAGGGATGAGAATGCCAGGAATTTCCATCATTTCCTGCCATCAAGGACCTGGGGCAGCGGGCCGGGTGTCAGCAGCATCTTTTCCAGACAGGAAGGGTTGACAGGAGGCAAAGGACGACCCTGGCTGATGTGCAGAGGGAAGGGAGGAGATTTAACTTGGTGCTCTATGGGGGGTTTCTTTGAAATGTTCAAAGCCGTTTGTATTACTTAGCAGGAGGGGGACGGTTTTATTTATGGGATTTGGGAATCCTCGCGGAGTTGGTATTTCTGATTTCATAAGAGCTCGGTGTCAGGTGACAGGAGAAGTGGACACCAAAGGGGTGGTCAGGCGAAGCTCGACTGGCCTTTGTTCTCCACACCCAAGTAAGGAGTTCATGCTCATCGCCCCCTTTTAAATTATATGAGGAGGTCTCATAATTTTGTCACTACACATGATATAAATTTGTAGCTTTTCTCTTCCTTTTTTTTTTTTGAGACAGTCTCACTTTGTAGTTTAGGCTGTCCCGGAACTCACTGTGTAGCCCAGGCCAGCGTCAACTCACAGCAACCCTCCTGCCTCTGCCTCCCAGGTGCTGGGCTTACAGGCGTGAGCCACCACGCCCGGCCTCTTTCTCTTCTTTAAGAGGCCAGGCCAGGTCCTCCTGTTCGTATGAAGGGAACCGTTCAGTGTCCTTCCCTGGGTGTCTCCCGGGTGCCGGTTGGCTTGGCACTGTTCGTCCCTTTAGGTCTCTCTGAAGCCCTTCGGGTGGGGATGGTATCCTGAGGGCTGATGGCACAGTGCCTGGCACACAGAATCAGAACGGAGCCCGGTGTCGGCCCGGGTTCTCCCACTGACCCGAGAACTGGGGATTTCCCGGTTCCCTCAGCGCCCGAGACTCGGAGGGCTGAAGTGAGTCCCTGCGCGTGTGTGGGCTCAGTCGGCGGCTCCTCTGCCGTGTCTCTTGTTTCATAATTTCATCATATGCATAATATGGAGCCCTGAATTTTCCAACCACTTTAGTATCGCCTCCCTGTTTGCTTTTCCTGTTTTTCATTCACTTGTGAATCCCACGGAGGGTGTGGGAGGGAGGAGAGAGAAAATCATTTGTTTTTCCAACAATTAAGTTGAAGCTGAATGTGGTTTGGTTTTATTTTTGGAAAAACTAAAGAAGAAAATACACTCAGCCATGTTTTCTGCGAAGGCAGCATGAGGCATTGGGTTGTTTGCCGGGAAGGGAAGGAGGAATAAGCGCCGCACAGCCAGAGCCGGCTGGGGAGCAGACTGTCCGCCGTCCTGTCCAGTGGCCCACCCCGCCCGCCGCCCACGGGCCTTCCTGCCTCTGACCCTCCCACCCGCCCCCCACCCGCCAGCCCTCCATCAGTCCTCCCCGCCTCTTTTCTGGCTGCCTGACGCTGTCCCTGGTTCAGGAGATTCCAAAGGAGTCTGTCTCTGAGGGGCCTGTTCAAGTGGAGGACCCGGGCGGCCACCGCGTCCGGGCCCGAGGAGGGGAGAGCATCTGGTGGAGTCGTGCGGCAGTGTGGTCAGGGAGGCTCGCTGCTGCGCCCTTACTGGCCGGCGCAGTGGGCCTCAGTGTCCCCACGGGGGTGCTACCGCTGTCCAGTCCTATGAGGACTGCGCACACCTGTCCTTGGGTCAGGACTTGGCCCAGAAAGAGCTTCAGAGGTCGCAGGGCGGAGGGAGCAATTCCAGGGGGCGAGACAGTCGCTGTGTCCACCTTATCTCTCAGGGAGCAAGGAAGTTTCCCAGAACGCCCCCGGCCAGCCACCCTGATGGTCTTGCCCTGAGTCAGTAGCAGTCAGGGAGGGGCCGTGCCTCTGGCTGGGCTAACGGTGCAAGGCGGAACTCTACTGCTGCGGAATCAGGGCTCTTACCGCGGCTCTTACTCTAACTAACACTGATATCCAAACATGTATTATCAAGGGCCAGGGTGGGGCTTTGGCATTGCAGCACCCAGTGAGGACAAGGCTCTGACCAAACAAACAAATACACAGTATCAGCTGGGTATGATGGCGCACACTGGTAATCCCATACTTGGGAGGCAGACGCAGGAGGATTGCTGTGAGTTCGAGGCCATCCCGGGCTACATAGTGAGCTGCACTATACAGGGAGACCTGTCTCAGAAACAACAAATCTCTCTCTGTGTGTGTGTATGGTATCAGGATGTTTAAAATTTAACATGAAATATACAATAAATATTGTCAAATAGCATAGTTATAATCAGATTTGTCGTTGCTCATTTGTTCTGCCTCTAAAATTACCATGTTTTATGTAACACATTTAAAAATTCAGTTTGTGTCCAAATACTTTGCAGTTGTTTATAATTTTATTGTAAATGGAGCTACAAGGTGCTGGGTTCTCAGACATCAGAGAGAGAAGTTTATTATAAAAAGAGAAACCTTGTGAAATAAGAAATTAGCGGAACAGAAGGAAATGAGTTATTTTTTTTTCTAGAACATAGTATTCTCTGTAATGTTAAGCAGATTTTGAACTAATTTTTTCTTTTTTATAAAAAAAGAGAAACTTGGGCCAAGGATTTAGCTTAGTGGTTCCAGCATCTGCCTAGCAAGTGCAAGGTCCCAAGTTTGATTCCAGTAACCACACACCACAATACAGGGTATGGTGGTGATTCACACCTAAAACTCAGTACTCAGGAGGCAGAGGCAGAGGCAGGAGGATGGCTACAAGTTGGAATCTTGCCTGGGCTACATAGTGCTCTGGACCAGTCTGAACTACAAAGTGAGATCCTTTCTTTAAAAAAAAAAAAAACCAAAAACCAAACTTAAAAAAAAATCCCAAATGTTAATGGATACAGCTCTTCCCGCATGAAATATTGTGAAACTAGTCTCTTGTTCTGAGTCATTGCTGCAAACACTCTTTTTCCAGTGTTTCCTTTTTATAGGTTTTTCAGTACTGACATTTGGCCTTGATGGATACAAGCTTTCCTTTTTATGCACTCCAGTTATTTTTTAAAAATTTATGAGTGTGAATATTTTCATACCCAGATCAGTTTCTTTGTCATGCTGGGCACGATGGAGGGATTTTAGACTTACCAGGAGCATGGAGATTGAACTCTGATCTGCAGAAGTCCCGGTTGAAAGCTAGGCTGTTTGTATTCCCAGTGCCAAACGATGCGCAGTAACCTGTGTTATTTGAAATACACTTTCTAACATGCCTTTCTTGCTCTGTGAAATATGAAAATGAGAAATATGATGATGTCTGGTAGTACTGTTTTTGTATTGGGATCGAATCCAGGGCGTGACACAGGCCGAGCTCCTCCTGAGCTACACTCCAGCCCCCGGTGCTGACGGTGCCTGTGCCCGCTCTCCTGCTCCAAACCACCAGAAACGCCCGGTGCGGTAGCTGCGTTCTTCCACAAGGTGTGCCCCAGTCTGTGCTTGGAGGGGGAGGCTCTCCTGACGTCTCTTCTTGAGCACTTTACCTGGGCCATTTGATGAGGAGTATCAAGAAGAGTGATTGTTCTAGCACATTTTTCGTATAGAAGTTACATGGTTGAATTTCTCGGGGAAATAATTGAGAAGAAATATGAATTCTTATAATCCTGTTGCACATGAATGCCATTCGTGCACCATGAGATGGGTACAGAGATGAATGAGGCAAAGCCTTGGATCCTGGCCATTTTATTTATTTTTGACATTTAGAGTTTCTTTTTCCGTTTTCTCGAAACAGAAGTTGTGTTTGTTTGGTTTTGCAACAAATTTCATGATGTGGGGCCAGGGAGTTAGCTCAGTGATTCTGGTGCCTGTCTTGCAAGCGCAAGGACCCGGGTTCGATCCCCGGTAACCACATACCGTACTGGGTATGGAGACTGACGCCCAGCAGCAACCAGCACCACATAACACAGTGCTGGGCGTGGTGACTCATGCCTGTAATCCCAGCAGTCGGGAGGCAGAGGCAGGAGGATTGCTGTGATGTGACTTTGAGGCTGAGTTTAGGGCCAGCCTGAACCACAAAGTGAGATCCTGTCTCATAAAAACCAAAAAAGAAAAAAAAATATTTCATGATGTGGTCCAGAATGGCTTCAAAATAGAAATGCTCCTGCCTCAGCCTCTTCAGTGTTGGGATTACAGGTACCATACGCTACTATGCCAGGCTAAATGAAAGTTATTTTAAAAGTCCTTATGAAAACAGAAGTTTCCTTTAAAAAAATATTTCTGCTAGTAGTGATGCTTCATCAGGACCATTCTCCAAGAGGCTTACACTGTGTGTGTGTGTGTGTACCTGGGAGTGGACATTTTGTGCTGGAAGTGATAGTAAATAAAGTGTCAGAGTCTCCTAAATTCTGCCGGTGGGATCGGAAAAAGTCTAGAGCAAAAGAGAATGAATGTGTAGGGCGTGGTGGCATGCACTTGTGATCCTGACACTCAGGAGGCTGAAGCAGGAAGATCTCTGAGAGTTCAAGGCTAGCCTGGGCTATATAGTCAGACCTTGGAAAGATAGGGTGGGGCAGAGGGAAAGAGGGGCATCAGCCACACAGTTGGACTTTGGGAGGAGAGTCAGCCTCAGAGAACTGGCTGTTTTCGGGGAGACGTGGGCACTTCAGGAGACTGCTGAGAAGTGAAAGCAAGCGAGGCTCTTGAGACCGTCGTTCCTAGTCAGCACACTGTGATGCAATGTGACGTTTATCCCATCATCGAGTGCTGGTACCATGCACGGTAAAGGGGGAGACGTGGCTTTCCCCTCAAGGGATTCTGCTTTTAATGGAAAACATTGTTTCGAACAATGATGTATTTGCATAAAAAATATCAGTCAGCTCCACCAGTAGGTTCTGGCCTGAGCCACAGAGACACAGGTGGCACCTCGTGCCAAGTGGGAGGCCACTTGCCTGCTGTTTCTTGGTAGATCATGTTGTGCCCCTCTGTACTGCTTCTCTTGGTTGTGTAGGAGGAGAGCAGGGAAGTGCCCTTCCTTGGTCCCTGGCAAGGAGGGGATGATGTGTGGGAAGACAGCCTTCCCATCTCTGTGCCACACGCACCACTTGCCACAGATGTTGCCAGACTGTGCTCTGTGGTTCCCTGAGACTCAGCAGCTCTGTCCCTTTAAAAAAAAATATTTTCGGGCCGGGGAGTTAGCTCAGTGGTTCCGGAGCCTGTCCCGCAAGCGCAAGGACCCAGGTTCAATCCTCAGTAACCACATACCATGCTGGGCGTGGAGACCCACACCCAGCAGCAGCCAATACCACATACCACAGTGCCGGGCGTGGTGGCTCACGCCTGTCATCCCAGCACTCGGGAGGCAGAGGCAGGAGGATTGCTGTGATGTGAGTTGGAGGCTGAGCTCAGGGCCAGCCTGAACCACAAAGCGAGACCCTGTCTCAAAAAAAAAAGTATATATATATATTTTGTAGACAGGGTCTCACTGTGTATCTTTGGCGTATTCAGACTTCCAACAATCCTTCTGCCTCAGCCTCCCCGACTCACCCTCTGAGTGCTGGGATTACAGCTGTGAGTCACCAGGCAGGTATTGTGGTGTGTTATACTGAATGCTGGTGGGCGTGAGTCACCACTCCTGGCATTGTAGTATGTGGTTACCAGGGATTGAACCTGGGGCCTTGCACTTGCAAGATAGGCGCTGGAAGCACTGAGCTAAATCCTCGGCCCGTGTCCCACTTTTGATAGACCAAAATGTATCTCTTATGAATACTGAGGCCCAATTTATACCTCTACTTCTTAATTTCTCCTAACGGAAAGCAGATAGTAAGGTTGTTTTAGGGGCACTGGGAGAAGGACCTTGTAACAGAAGCACTTAACACAATGCCTGATTCTTCAGAAGTGCTCCATAAATACTTATATTAGGGAGGTAGTTTTCAAAAACTAAACAAGCTATGAGTTCAGTCCCTCCATTGTGCATATTCATAGTCTGTCTTGTAAATCCTATCTGAGTGCACGAGACCGAGAATGCGTGTGCACGTGTGTGTGTGTGTGTGTATGTGTGTGCGTGTGAGTGTGTGAGTCATTGGGTCAAGACTGCTGAGTTGGAAGCAGTCCAATTTGAATAGCTATCCCCGGATTTTATGAAGCTTGGAGAGAAAATGTTTGAGTGTGGAGATCTGCAATAGTCATGTTCAAAACACTTAAACCTAGAAAATGCTTCAACACTCACACAGTGAGATGAAATATATAACCAAACGGAAACCCACGATCACAAGGGCACTGAAATTTGGAGCTCAGTTACAACCTTTCTTTTGCTCTATTTAATGACCTGTGTTAATTTGGCCAGATAGTAGAGATCATTTCAAAGTCTCTTCATGCCATTGTTATGCTAGCGATTTGCATCTCTACTGTGATTCTGAGTAATAATTTACTCTGCCACTGCATTTGTGTTTTTACATATATTACTTTTCTTTTTACTTACCGCAACAATTCTAAATATTTTGTACCTTCGTTTTAGATATATCTCCCTAGTATCCGATGTTAATGTAGATGATAAAATTAACAGTTGGTAAACTCTTCTCATCGGTTTTGCTCCAGATTTCAGTGCCCTTGTGATTGTGGGTTTCCGTTTGGTTACATATTCCTTTCATCTCACTGTGTGAGTGTTGAAGCATTTTTCTAGGTTTAAGTGTTTTGAACATGACTTATTGCATATCTCTAGACTCAAACATTTTCTCTCCAAGCTTCATAAAATCCGGGGATAGCTATTCAAATAAAGGTGCTTGTAAATTTAATAGAAACTAGAATGTGTCCATTAATAATCACAAGGAGGGGCCGGGGTTTTAGTGCAGTGGTTCCAGCGCCTGTCTTGCAAGCGCAAGGGCCGGGGTTCGATCCTCCTTAACCACATACAATACTGGGCGTGGAGACTCACACCCAGCACCAACCAATACCACATACAGCAGTGTTAGGCATGGTGGCTCACACCTGTAATCCCAGCACTCAGGAGGCAGAGGCAGGAGGATTGCTGTGATGTGAGTTGGAGGCTTGTTTGTTTATATTTATCATTTATGATTTTCTTCTTTGTGCTTCTTGTATTAATGAAGAAGATATCGATTGGAAACATAAATCCCCAAATTCTCAGCACAGTAGGAGCAGGTTTGCTGAGTCCTGTCTTCACAAGTCTGTTGTGAGCTCTGACTTTGTCCGCTGTCCTGCCCTGTTAGCAGGAGTGGGGGTTCAGCAGGGGAAAAGGCGAGGGTGGGCTCTGTGTGGCGTCACCTTTCTTTTTCCCTCGCATTTATTTGACCGTACATATTTTAAAAGCTTGCAGGCTGGTCCTTTTCCCATCTGAGAATCTGTTAGGTCAGATCTTTCCCTCTCAGCTTTTGGGTGGCTAACTTCACTTCTAAAATTGCGAGTCAGCATTAGAATGAGGGAAAAATGAAGGAAGGAAAAAAAGAATATTCAAAAATCATTTTTCCATTCATAGTTACACCTGTAAAGGGTAGATTTTGATAGAGCAAATTGAAGATCAGTTTTGTTTTCGTTTCTGCTGAGATGGATTTAAGTATACTCACAGCCAGGGAGAGCTGAAGACTTGGGCTTCCTGTATAGTAAGAGGAGAGAGAAAGGGAAGGGACAGGAGAAGGGAAAGGAAGAGGAGTGTCAGTAGCAGAACATGCCACAGGCTTTGGGGTCGGGGTGCAAGGGATCTTATTTCCCAAGAGCCAGAGACTTAGGAAGAAGGGGTGCACATTCTTCAGTTGATGTAGGGGAGATAGAGGCCTAGCTCACAACCTAGCAGGAAGTCACAGCAACAAAATCTTGTGCAGAAAGAGTAAAGCCCATAGCAGGGCTTGATCTAAGAAAGGGAAATGACAAACTGGCAAGGTCAGTTTGTCACTGGTTATTTCGAAGAGGGCGGAGGTAGAGATTTCCTAGTGTCCGAGGGAGCGAACAGGAGGCCGATTCCCCGGAGCCCACCCCACTCTGTCCGGGTGGCCCAGGTTCTTCGTTGCTGAGCTCCCACGAAGCTCCATTGACTTCAAAATTGTACCTCTACTAGACTTTATTTTTTGCTTACGTTTAATTAAGATGATAGGTTTAAAGAACAAATATACTAGGATGCTCTAGAGAGGATGATGGTTACTGAAAATCGCGTGTAATTAGTGGAATTATTTCATCAGATTGTCTTTCTTCCTGTAAAATCAAGTTGAAATCAGTGTGTTGTTATTATGAGATTCTTTTTTTTTTTTTTCTTTTTAGGTTTTTTGAGACAGGGTCTCGCTTTGTGGTTCAGGCTGGCCCTGAGCTCAGCCTCAAACTCACATCACAATCCTCCTGCCTCTGCCTCCCGAGTGCTGGGATTACAGGCGTGAGCCACCACGCCCGGCACTGTGGTATGTGGTACTGGTTGCTGCTGGGTGTGGATCTCCACAGTATTGTTATGTGGTTACCGGGAAATCGAACCCGGGCCCTTGTGCTTGCAAGACGCGCCGAAACCACTGAGCTAACTCCCTGGCCCGAGATTCTTTTTGTTTTTTGAGACAAGGTCTCACTAGATAGATCAGGCTGTCCTTGGACTCACTAAATACTGAGGCTGGCCTTGAACTTTGCTTCAGCCTCCTGAGTACTGGGCTATAGGCATGCACCAGCACACCCAGCTGTGAGGTTCATACTACGAGATAGAAAAGGAGCTTTGGATCTGACGACCTGGTTTGTGGAGGAAATGTCTTAAAATAGGAGCTCAGAAGTAGCATCAAATGCAGACTTTGCCTGTTGAAAGGCCTTGTTTAGGTTTGGGCTTGTCGGTCTGCCCCGGAAGTGGGCGCTCAAGGCTTGCCTGTAAACCCCCTCTATGTACAGATCCCTCAGGTGAAGGCGTCTCCAGAAGCCAGCTGTGGAGGGCCTGAGTGCCCAGCCCTTCCTCCTGCTGGACTTCTCAGTGAGGTTCTAGAGAGTGGCCTCATGTTCTCCAGAAGTAGAAGCTACATCTTATGTACATGCGTCCCCGGCCTCCCCTGAAAATTAGAAAACTTTCAGCACCATCTGTAGTGTGCTTGTTCTGTCCTGGTCCTTATGCTGGACCCTGGGACTGCATTGCCAGGATAGAGGCTGGGGACCAGTATGCCTTCCCTCACCCTGCTCAAGATGGAGCCCAGTGCCTTTACACTGAGCCACATCCCCAGCTCTTTTTAAACTTTTTTATCATGAGGCAAGGACTTGCTAAATTCCCAGGATAAACTTGAACTTGTAACCCTCCTGCCTCAGCCTCCCAGAGTGCTGAGATGACAGGCACGTACCACCACACCTGGCTAAAAGACATTTCTTAGTTATTTTGAGGGAAGTACTAGAGACTGAACCTAGGCCTTGGACATACTAAGTAGCACCCTACCTCCCCCCTTGCCCCAGCATTTGTGATGTTTATAGTCTAGCAAAAGAGAGAGAGAAAGGGATGATTATAGTATCATTTGAAAAATACTTGAAATAGCAGGAAATAGAGGACCCAGATCCTGCAGTTGATGCTGTAGAGAAGGAAGAACCAAGGGGATCGTGGGCTGCAGGATGCCATGCAGAAGGACAGCTTGGGAGGAACTTCAGAGGGAGGTCCCCAGACGTGCGTGTGGGAGGAAGCGCTTCTGGTGGGAGAGGCGGGATAAAAATAGGAGTAGATGACTGAAGATACTAGTCAAAACCATGATAACACAACTAGATACAAAGAGAGGCTGGTGTCGCTGACCCCTTCTGCCAGTTTCCAGCTACTCTAGTATCTGATCATTGTTATGGGCCATTAAAAAACCAAACTGTCTAAGAGCCCAAAAGAATTTTTAAATGTCTTAGCGAAGGGCTGGGGATTGAACTCTGGTGCAGGGCCTGCCTCAGAAGCACAAGGTCCTAAGATTGGTCCCGGGTACTGAAAATAGAAAAGTTTTCTTAGCTAAAATCGTCCTTCAAATTGTCTCTAGCTTCTTACAGACAAAACTAGACTAATGATAAATTGTCAGACTTTTAGACAACCTCCTTCAGTGGAAGATCCTAAGAGCCAGCGGGTCATGGTTATTTCAGCTTTTAACATAGCTCTTTTCCCAGTCTGTCTTTCTGTTCTAGTGCTCATGCTTAGATTATATGTGCTCTAATTTTAAAGATTTAGATTATTCTTGGGCTAAGTGGTACTGCACCAGCCTTGCAGGCACAAGGTCCTAAGTTCCATCCCCAGTACTGCAAAAATAAAAAAATAAGAACTAAATTAAAATTTAGTTTATTATTGAGTAGAGGCTGTCAAACTCCAAATAGCCAGATAGACGGAGCCAGTGACAAATGTACTGGACTCCTTTTTCTGGGATCCACTGGACCAACCTTGTAAAAAAGTTCCTAACTGCTAACCCAAACTACAACCTGACTTCTCTCTGCGGCACATTTACATAGCTCTCTGGAGAGGGCCCTTTACCGCCACACCCTGCGTGGGCCCTTCTCAGACTGAGGCAGTTAGATGAAAAATAGGCTCTTCCTCACCTCACTGCAGGTAGACACACTTCTTCAGAGGAGGGAATGTCGCGGACAGCTGAGTTAGAAAATAGGAGAAGACGGTTGGACCACGCTGGGCCCTCAGCCTAGAAAATGGAGGCACATTCTCATCAGCAGTGACTGATACTCTACAGACATCTCAGTCACCTTAGCTGGGGACCCAGCCATCCCTCACCTGCCCATTACTTCCCCGAAATCCAGGCACACTGGCTGTGTGACTAGCTTTGTCATTTGCTCTGCTTTTAATCAATATTACCTGGGCGGCTATTCTTGTAATCTCATTGGTTGATCATGGTTTTGGCCCACCTCCTGCTGACTTTTATATTTTTAGTGAGTCACACTTTTGTCCCACTTTGTACCCCCCTTGCTTTATGGCTGTGCCCCGAAGGACGCCTTTGAGAAACAGGTTGGGTGACCAACCCACTCCCAGCGCTCCTTCTGTCTCTCTCAGACAGAAGCTTCTTCTCTCGATACATTCTTCCCACTGTTAACCTCAAAATAAAGAGAAAAAGATAGACGGGCAGCACCCACAAGCACCAAGGCCATCGTGCCTGCTCGTTCCGCACCTGTGGACTCAACTGACTCTGGTAGGAAATGTTTATGAGAAAAACTTGCTGCCACGTGTGCTGTGGCGCGTGCCTGTAATTCTAGTACTTGGAAGGCTGAGGCCGGGGGATTAGTGTGAGTTCGAGGTCAGCCTGGACTGCATGGGGAGACTGCCTCAAAAAAGCAAAGCAAAGAGAGAGAACACAAAGATCTGAAATGGCCACAGACGGACTTACGCTGTTCCCTAAACAATACAAGTAAAATCTATTTATATGGCATTTACATAGTGTTAGGCATTTATTTTATTGTGTTTTGGAGACAGGGTTTCACTATGTAGTCCAGGCTGGCCGTGAACGACCCATGTCATCCAGGCAGCGGTCGAACTCTCAGAATCCTCCTGCCTCAGCCTCTCAGGTGCTGGGATTACAGGTGAGCAACGCTGTTCCCCACTGTTAGGTGTTGTGAGCCACCTAGAGATGATGTAAAGGATACGGGAGATATACACAGGTAAATACAAGTAATTCGCTATTTTACAAAAGGGACTCAGCCACTGCAGAGTTCAGTACTACGCGCGGTACAGCGAGGGGCAGCCGTCCGCAACCTCATGAGAAGGTGGACCAGGGCTGTGCAGACACACACCCGGCTCTGGATCCAACAGCAGCTTACTGTCACTTATTAGGCCATTTATTAGGTTTCTCATCAGGACCAGGTGCCATGGAGGAGGCAGAGTAAATTGAGGTCAGGTCTTGAAAGCCGTACGGCCAAGTCAGGCACTCGGGACCAGCAGTGAGGATCCAGGCCCGTTACCAGTGCAGATTTGCGATGACCATGAGCCCGACGGAAGTCAGGGCGGAAGGAACAGTTGCCTGGGCTCAGGAGGACAGGCAGGCGGAAGTGGGCTTGGGAGCTGTAGGATGGGAAAGAAGGAACCCAGCCAGGAGGCCGCAGGCTGGGAGTGCCGCCCAGGCCGGCCAGTGGCCGGGAGGAAGGATTCGGTTGGATTTTGGGAAGATGTCAGGTCCCCCGGGCAGCAGTAGGGGCCCTGGGGCAGCGGCTGATGCCGAACCTGGGACATCGGAATGAAGCGAGGAGGAGAGAGGCACAAAGTGGAGTACAAACTGCAGGGACACGCCCGTAGGGAAGCTGATGGCATCTGACCTCCGAGACTCTGGGCAGAAGGGGGAGGCGGCCTCAGGCTGGGTGCCCCTCCCCAGGACTCACCTGCTGACGCAGGAGGAGGTGGTTTCTCTGAGTGTGACTGACGGCCTTCTTCATCTGGTTTGGTCGATGATTGCTGCATGTTTTGAATGTGGCAGCTTAACCAGGTGCAGACAGCGAATGCTTTTTACAGACTTACTGTCGGTGGTGTGGGGATCCAGAGCCTTGAGCAGTCCCAGGAAGAGCCCAGCGCCCCCGCAGCTCTGCGCTGTTGCTTCACGGCCGTGCCCGTGTCGTCTCGGAGGCCTGTGTGATTGTGGAAAAAACGAAAGGACCAGAAACCAAGCCTGAGGCACAGCATAGTAAAAGGGTGTGAAACGGAACTCGAGTCTGCTACTCTGCCAAGGGTAAATAAATGGCTTTCTGGAAGCGCTGATGCAGAAGAGTGCTGTGAAGTCGGACCGTTGGGAGCCAGCCCAGGGATGCGGAAGCCGGGAAAGGGTGAGGGAGGCAGCAAGGGCAGGAGGACTGTCTCCATCGGAGCCTGCGTACTCTTTCCGCGGCTGCCCAGAGAGCAGCTGTTCAATGACCTGGATGTTGTACTTAGGGCTTTTCTTTTTTTTTTTTTTCCTGAGACCGACCCTTGTGTGTCATTCAGGCTGGCATTGAGCTCACTATGTGGCCCACGTGTTAAAGGCCTCATACTTGGAGTGATCCTCCTGCCTCAGCCTCCCAAGTGCTGGGATGAGGCCTCTCTGACTAGGGAGAAACGAAGCTGGAGCACTTCTCTGTCCTCAAATAAAGAAACAAACAGGCTCCAGCAAGCGAGTGTTGTTTGTGTTGGTCGGATGCTCACAGACCCATCTGCACGTGGTCACAACTCGCAGTCCCAGGTGTGTCACCTTGCTTCTTATCCTTCAGCACCCTCTGCCGTGGCGTGTGTCAGCACCTCCTGCCCCTTAGTACTGAGGAGAACCTCGGTGTGGACACGCTGCGTTTCATTACCTGCTCCCGAGCGGATCTCCTCCCTGCTGGCTCTTGGATGTGCGGAGTGAGGCTGTGGTGGGCGCCAGGCACGCGTTCACGTGGATTGTGTCCTCATTTCTCTGGGGCAGATCCTCAGAGTGCGCAGCTGAGTTGTATGTTTCATCTTCGGGGAAATGTTGGACTGTGTTCTCACCCCATTGAGTGCCACAGTGCCGTTCCGTCACCAGAGGGGGAAGGCCCCTCGGGACAACTGGCTGAAGTACCGATGTACACTAACCGAAAACACAGAGCGCAGCCACGGCCGCCAGTGGCTTTGGCTGCAGAGTGATTTATTTCCAGCGTGCCAACCTGTCAGTGCCCTGGAGTCACTGTCCTGTACAAAGAAGGCCTGGCAGGCATTCTTCTTCTGGAGGGGCGGGCGGTTCAAGACACCTTGGTGTGTAAGGCTCACGCCGCCCTTAGACTCTGTACAGGGCCGTGAGTGCTGGGGTGACGGAGCCCCACAGGCCTGGCTCTCTTAGTGTCCGTGCCCCCCCTTTCCCTGAGTGCTCTGGGCCGGCAGTGGCAGCCAGTGTGCCCCTGACCTTGCTGGCGTGGTCGCCCACTGCAGGCTGCGTGTGATCCTCACTGAGACTAGAGTTCACCCTAGCTTTGGAGTTTTAATATGTAGTCAAGAATATAAAATCCTTTATAGTAATATTTATGTCAGTTACATGTCGAGATGATGGTATTTGGTATCAAGTGGGTGAAACAGTGTCAAAAATAATTTCACTTACTTTTTATGTTTTTAGTGTGGCTATTGGAAAAAATGTAAATTTTTACATTTAAGCCCATGGCTTGAGTGACATATCTATTTATGGTGTTACTTAAGATTTTCAAGGCTTGTTTTTGAGTTAGTAGAAGAAAAAATAACCTAAATACCCTTTGAGTAAATGAATTATTAGCAGTATTTTTTAAATCACCGAGAAGAGCTTGGGAATCTGTTTACCCTTCGAGTGGAATGTGCTGAGGGAAGGCGGTCAGTGCTCGGCTCCAACGCCCCGCATGCCCCTCCCGGCTTCCCTGGAAGGTAATTCATCACCTGCCCAGCGAAAGAAGACAGGTCCTCACAGACGGGAGCACGTGAGCGGGAGGGCCACGCACTGCGGCAGTGGGATGTGCTCCCTGCCAGTGTCCTGTGCACGTGGGGGCCCCCCAAGCCAGGGCCCCGTCTCCGTGGCCCAAGGCAGGAGTGCAAGTGGACTTGAGACAGGACTGGGGTCTCGTGGGGAGGCTGGTCTCGGGTCATCCTCCATCCGCCTTAGCTGGGGGTGAAGCACAGAGAGCTCGCGCGGCCAGGGCTGCCTGCTTGCTCTTCTTTCCTGGATCAATATTCAAAACATCAGGAGCACTGTATTGCAGGGGTAACACACTGGGCAACAGTCTTTGGTGAAACTCGCATTATGAGCTTTGTTTTTAATCTCAACTCTCTGGACATGAGGTTACTACGGGTGGTTTTTTGATTCAAAACAGAACAGACCTGTATTTTGGCACCATCCCCAGGTACCATAATTTAGCTTGACTTGAGGCCTTAAGAGAGAGAAATTCCTGAATTTTGTTCCATTGGGAAGAAAACTTCTTACCCCTTGGCTGAGGGTTTTTCACTGATGTGTAAAATGAAACTTGGGGTGGGATGCGGGATTCAAAAGGTGAGACAAGCCCATAAACTTGAGGCAGATAGTAAACCAGGAACCTGGGTTCCCTCACGTGGCCCATTCCGAGGGACTGTGGGAGAAGAAAAACGATGGGGATGAGCCTGCCAGCATTTTATTCTTGGATGACAATGGAGAAATTCCACATGCTTTTCAGTGACATCTCTTGTCAAAAAAGTCTTCCTGTTTTATTGGTGCTGCATACTTGAGCTCAAAGCCCAATCAAAATAACTCTTGTTTTCTTCTGTCTCCTGAAGCGTGTGCAGTGAGGAATTTGGCAGGCGAATCAGTCATCGTTCGCCACTTGCCCCTGTTAAAGCGAGAACCTCAGGACAGCTCCCTGGGAAGTCCTGAGAGGTCATTATGGTTGACTGAAAAGCAAGATAATTAAGAGAGAGACAGCAGTCTGAGAAACTAATACGTGCCTTGAGCACACGTGTTTTGTTGGATTTCCAGGTTGATTTTAGGGCCAGCCTCCTGAGCAGTGACCCTCCTTTGAAGAGGTCCTACCTATCTCTTTTTCTTCTCTCTCCTCTTCCTGTCTCAGACCTGAGAGGCACAGGAGAGTCTGGAAACTGTATCTGGCCTTAGTGCGACTTCTGCCACAGAAGCTTCTGGAAGGTAGAGGGTCAGAAGACATCCCATCATGCCCTAGATATGCAAAGAAGGCTGCTCTTGGGTTTCTGACAGACTTCTTGCCTTCGAGGAAGATCTAGGTGGACAAAAATGGTATTAAGCATTCCAAAAATGGTGGTAGTTTGGTTTTTGTGACAAGTATCATTAAGCACCTGAGGATAGGTAACTCTGTAGAGGAAAAAGGATGTCTTTTGGCTCACAGTTCTTGAGGTCCAAGGTTAAGACCCACCTCTGATGATGATTTTCTTGCTGTCCTGTGTCCTATGGAGACACATCTAGCTACCTTTGGAGACGTATCTAGCGACGTAGCCCAGGCTGGCCTTGAGCTTGCCAGTCCCCTGCAGGTTCTCGCGCAGGACTATGCTACCAGGCCCAGACAGCCTTCATATTGTAAGAGGAAGTCCCTCTGCTTGTTAGACATGCTGCTTGCGCCTGAAAACCATCCTGTCCCAAGTCAGCCCGAAGCCCCTGAGGACCTGCGCAGGTTACCCCTCTGCACCGGTTACTTGGGCAGCAGTGACAGTTGTCTGAATGTGCGGTGTGGTCAGAGAACTCCCAGAGTGGTGGAGAAGCAGAGAGTGCTTCATCTGACAGGGAGCTGTTGGCCGGGGACCCGGCAGACAGCCTGTGACCCTCAGTCCTGCCGGGTGGAAGTTGAGACAGAGTCGGTCCAGCATCGGGGGCCCTGTTACCAAGTGGCCCTGTCTAGCAGTAGGAGAGGCTGCCTGGTGTATTCTTTGGTTTTAGACAGGGTCCGTTTGTAGTTCTGCTTGGCCTTGAACTTTTAGCAGTCCTCCTGCCTCAGCCTCCCAAGAGCTGGGATTACAGGTGAGTGCCACCGTGGCGTGCCGGTGAAATCTATCAGCTAGCTCCCAGGGCTGTAACTCAACGGTGGTAGCTGGTGCCTGTGGCCAGAGCGGGGATGGCCTGGTCATTGCAGCCTGCTGCCCCTCCCCCAGCTGAGCCCTCTGCAGTCTCCCTGGCCACTGGGAAAGTTAGCAGCTCAGGTGGTGATAGGAGACTCGCTGGCTGTGACCAAGAGTCTGTGTCTGCTCACACACGAGCCCTAATTCAGTAGTAGCTAAAATGATCAGTTCTCAACGCGAGAAAACAAAGCATGTTCCCAGTGAGCTCTTCAAGGTTAGTGTGGGAAATCAGTGACAGTCCTGAGTTCTCAGAGAACATTCTGAAAAATGACTCGTTGTGTGCTGAGACTAAGGATGGTAAACTAACTGCCACCAGGTGACAGGTGATGGAACAGCTCTGCTTGCAGTGCTCGGGCTTGAGGTTTCTCTAGCATTCAACGTCCCCTCGCCCGAGCCCTTCTGGCAGGACACTGTGGGCCCCGGCCACAGGGAGAAGGCAGTGGCTCTGGGAGACATAGCTTTATGCGGAACGGGACATAGTTCTGTAACTCAGTCAGAAGAATTTTAAAAACACAGATTTCCAGTCTACAAACTTACTGTGACTTTTGAAAAACTCCCCGTGTCCCGCCAGAAGGACACGGCATCCCTTAATCATGACCTGCAGGCGGGGATCCGGTTTTTGTTGGCAGTGATGTGGGGACGTGTTGAATGGAGGGGCTTGTCTTCATGCCGCTCCTCTTGGAGGAGGCGCCAGGTTGCCTGGCGGCTGTAGGGACTGACGCGCGGCCTCGCGGCAGAGTCTAGATTGTTCATCCGCACCCTCGGTTAAGCAGACGCACACCAGGCTTCACAGGCAGGTCTGGAGCCGCTGACCAGACCCAGCACAGCCTGTCACCTGTGTGGATGGTCTTTATCTGTGAGATAAGGAGCTCTAACTGACACACTCAGGGTCTGCTGTCCTCGCCTCCATCGGCTGAGCATGTGACACGGACATTCTTTAAGGCGGGGTTAAAACATCTGTGGCCTAGAAGTCAGCAGAGTCCCCCGGGAGGGTGCGAGCTCCAGCGTGCTGACCTGTTTCCTGTCTTTGTTATGATTTCTGCGCTGTAACCGAATACCCTTCAGTGCTCTGCGAGCGGGCACTCCGCGCAGCTGTGTCAGCAGGCCAAGGGCTGTTGGCTTCGAGGGGTCGGTTCTGTGGACACAGCCGGTTCCCTTAATCCCAGGCAGCTCTGTTCATTTACAGGCAGGCTGGCTCCTGGTTGCCGGGCAGCGGGCTCCCTGCACAATCTGAGCTGTTACATGTAATCTAATTAAGGCTAATTACAAGGAAGAGCAGCCTGTAGCTGTGCTGGCCTGGGAACAGGAGCGAACCCCCATCCTAACAAAATGCTCACGAAAACGCGGTCACATGTATGAGCTTGGGCCAGTGGAAGGTGGGGTTCAGCCTCAGGACCCTGCATGCCTGGCTCTGCCCTACCACTTGTATCAGGCTTGCTTGGTGGGGAAAGCTGATTTTGTCATCCCACCAGCCACGGCTGCAGCCCCTGCAGACTCAGTAGTGAGCAGTGAGAAGTTCCTGCTGTCCGCGGTCCACCGCTTAGCACGCTGCTGTCTTTTGGAGGAGAAACCACACTTTTTGGAAACCTTGAAGATTGCATAGTTTATTCTCAAAACACAACACAAGCTGCCAATGGTTTTCCAGGAAGCTCTGAGAGTGTTTAACCCGAAGTGGTTCTGTGACCTTGCACGAGGTGTGACAAAATTCCAGTGAAGTGTGGAGAGCGGATTGTTGGTAACTCCAAAGTCCTGTCGGCCCAGCTTGGCCCGGCACGGAGGGGAGAGCCGGGCCAACGGGCGGCCCCAGAGGACGATTCTGGGCAGGCTGCCCCTCCCTGTGCGAAGCAGTGCCTCTGTGTGGGCTGCTTTATGAGCGCAGTTGCTGCCAGCCCATGGTCGGTCAAACTCCCAGGGTTTGCTGGCACTGTCACCCCGGGAGGGGTTTGGGGTTTGTGTGAGGTCATAGAGAGGAATGGGCCGTAAGATGGAAATCGACAGTGTGCTAGGAGGTTAGACTACGAGACGTGTAACGCCAGAAACTCTCTTCTGTCTTCGTTGAGAACAGACTGGGCACAGGCGGATATTCTTGTTTTCGTTCTGCTTGCTGTCTTGAGACTGGGCACATGTGGACGTCAGATGCTCTTTCTCAACCCGTGCAAGTTCACTGCAGAAACAGTAAAATGCTCCGTGGAGTGAATTGCAAGTCAGTCTTACGCCAACCAGCCTCCAGCTGTGTGCTTCGTGGTCCCACCTGAGGGCTGACTGCAGGTCTGATCTCACACCCTGCCCGGGCTGTGCCAGGCACACTGCATATGTGTCATTTAAACTATGTTGTGCTATTTCATAATGCTGTTCCGTCATGCTGTGTTTCATTTTTGTTTATTGTCCAGTGTAGTTTGCCATCTCGCTGTGCCGTGGTCATGGAGCAGGAGATGGTGATTTTTAACGTCGTTTCTGTCTGGGTTCAGTGGAAAGGCGATGGGTGGTCTGGTGATTAGCAAAGCTTGCTGGATGGCACCTTGGGATGGCAGTCCAATCAGGGACGGCAGTGATCTTCAGCCAGCATATGCCCTTTGTCTCTTTGAAAATAAAACCTGAGTTCTGATTCTAGAGGCTCTTTCTGGCTACTCACAAGGGCTCAGGATTTCATTGTTCAGATATTTATTAAATAACTGTAATAGATCAAAGTGCTTTAGGGAACACAGTGGGAATACACTGGGAATACAGTGGACAAGACTGGTCAGCTGTTGTGGCAGATGGGGAAACAGGTAAGGAGCTGATTTAACTTTTTTTTTG
>PVIR01020316.1:0-30762 GCA_004026965.1 Petromus typicus
CATTGGAAAACAAACTAATGACATGAGCTTTTTAAAAATCATTATTTTTGGGTTTGCCACCTGACTTTTAGTATAACTGATGATTTGTTTTGGGAAACTGATTTAAGTTCTGAGAAAAGGCTAAACATTTATTCTCAGTGCTGCTGTAAATTCAGCAAGAAATTTATGGTTCTTAAGTGTGATGTTCCAATGACTTTCAGTTGAAAGAAAGAGGGAATATGAGTTGGGGATTGAATTACTTTTTCATAAAGGTTAATTTAGCAATAAGAGGTTGTTAGCTTTTCCACACAAAGTGTTTCTTCCGAAGGACTTAACTGTCTATTACAAAACCTTCTTTTGATAAAAAATTATTAGTTTTCCATTCAATATTTGTCTTAGCCCTTTTGCTTTGAGTTAATCTGAGTGCTCTAATAACTTGGCTTTACTGTATATTATAATGATTGGGAGAGTCAAGCTTTCTATGTATGGAGCTTTTGGTTTTTTTTAATGCAATAAGAACTGTGTTTTTATGATTTTTTAAAATTTTGTTTACAAATTACTGAGTTGTGTGGCAGGCAGTATTATTCTAAGATATAGTAAATACATAGAGAATATAATCATGACCTCAAGAAGCTTATGTGATAGTGGTAGAAATGAAATTGAAAAAGAGCAAATAAATATATTTTTATATATCCAGTGATGGGTGGCTTTGTTGACAGTGAAGTTTTAAAAGGAAGCTGAAAGTAATGGAGAAAGGGAGGTATTTTATAGACACTTGTGGAGCAAATATTCCAGGTGCATAGCATCCAAAAGAACTAAGTGAGAGTAGCATCAGCGGAGGGTGGAGGCGGTCAGCTGGCAGGCTGCAGGTGGGACAGAGGTGGAAGCTTTTCCTAAGAAAAAAGTGGAGAGCTGTTTAGGTTTTACTCAGAGAAGTGACATGAGAA
Organism: Petromus typicus; assembly: GCA_004026965.1. Lineage (NCBI taxonomy): Eukaryota > Metazoa > Chordata > Mammalia > Rodentia > Petromuridae > Petromus > Petromus typicus. Next base: position 927 of record PVIR01020316.1, read on the forward strand.
ACTTTCACTTCAAAAGGGTCTTTCCATGCAAAATGTGAAGTAGACTGTATGAGTGGATGGACTGAGCAAGAGGCAAGAGGAAACTGGAGTGATACAAAAGGAGAGGGAGTGGGAACCAAAATTAGGGTGCGAATAAACAAGTGGGAACAGTGGCTAGACTTTGCGTTGCATTTTGAAGATAGAGCTAGCTGGCTTTCCTGACTTAGTGGTTGTGAGGGACTCTTAAGAGGAAAGAGTCAAGGGTGATATCAAGAATTTTACTTTGTGATGCAAAATGTCAAACATACAGGAAAAAGTATGATACAGAGCACCTGCATTTCGGTTACTTTGATTTTATAGGCCTTAACATATTTCACGCTTGCTTGAAACATTTTATTCTGTTCACATGCTCAAAAGTTAGGATATGTCTGTCCTAGAATTGTTTCAATGTGGATCTTTAAAAACTGACACTTTATTTGAAAAATCATTCCTACCAAATAAATGAGCCCAAATTACTTATCATCTAATCCCTACTCCATGTTCAAATCTCTTGTTTCCTATGTCTTTTATAATTAATTTATACCAACCAGTGTCCGATGAAGAACTATTTAACTAAATATACTTAAATCCAAGTATTACAACATTGGCCTCTCCTTCTGTTTTATTCTCTCTAATGAGAGAAACTTGATTATTTGTCATGTAGACATTTTACTGTACATAAGAGTCACTTAGTTTATTAAACAGCAAATTACTGGTCCCTACTTGAGATATACTATTGCATTGAGTCTAGGATAGCTCAAATAACTGCTGTGTGATTCTGGGCTGTTTTTCTGAAGACTAGACCTTAAGCAGAGTTGCTGTGCCACTATCTGATTCTTTGTGATGTCATTTATCTTCTATTCCGTGCTTTTTCTTTCTTTTTTAAAAAATTGAAATCCTTATTGGTACATTACATATACACATCATGATTGCACTCCACAATGGGAATTTGTACCAGTATAAGACACAACTTAATTCTCATTTTTTCCCATAGCCCTATCCACCCTACCACTGCCCCATATACACAAAATTTGTTTCTTTTTTTTGTTATAATCTCATTATTTTACCCCTTCACACTATTTCACTTTGAGTATTTTCTATTTCACAATATAGAACATACAATTCTATATTCCCTACTTTTTTCTACAAACTGGAGTTTTTTGCGAAAAAGTGCTGGTGAGTTTCTGGTACATGTGCAGCAGCAGTGGGCTGCTTGTATCACTGAAAGCTCTCGGAGGTTCACCATTAATCAGATTCATGGTGAGAATTGTGGGAAGGATTTCTCTGGAGTGGTGCTGTTCACAGTAACAGCTGCCCCACTGTTCGTGAGGATAACCAGTGTGTGAGTGAAGGAGGTGACATCTGATCCTTCCATTGCACCATTTCCATTTGATACTAGTAAGTACTAAGCGACACTTAGGTTCAGGACAGTACTGGACCTACTTACTGGTTTTGGTATCATTGCCTGAACTATTTAATTTCTAATTTAATCACTTCATCTACTTTAGTAGTGTTCTATAAAAAAGGATGTTACTTCTGTAAATGGGGCTGTTTGTTCACCCAGAAAAATGGTGGCATGATGGCTTGTTATTTTTAATCTCCAATTTTGAGTCGGGTGCCCAAGTTTCTGACTTGGGCAAGTGGAAGGATGAAGTTGTCCTAGGTGAGATTACCAAGTTTGGAGGGGAAGAGCAGATTTTCAGTTTTTAATATTTTAAGTTTTAAGTGTGTATTATATATTTGTGTCACTCAGATTTCAGTTGAATAAAACACAAAGTGCTCTACCTTTTTTAGATAGAAAGGCATTTTAAACAGTTAAAATAAATGGTGAGAGTCTGGAGCATCAAATATACTGGCGGATTATACCCACTGCCTTTTTTCTCTTTACCCCAGATATGCAGCTTCATGAACCATTTTCTATAACTCATTCACTAAAGGAAACAAAGGAACTCCCTTGCAGATGACTTTTCATTGTTTAATAAAAATGAGCTACTAATACATTACATCCTTGGGCAAGAATATCCCTAAAAGGTAGCAGGGAAGAAAGATCTTCCTGGGAACAACTCCAGATAGCCAAGACTGATTATCAAGGAGTGATGAACACAGAAACACAGACACACACACACACACACACAAACACACACACACATGTGCACACACATGCACATGCATGCTCGTGTGGAAGTGGTTAAGAGGCTGACCCATCAAGAACACGGAAGAAGCACATGCCAAGAATGTATAAGATGGAAAGTCTATTTTAACAGAAAAGAACAAAGGTAAAAGGATGCGTTTTATGTACATGATATAAAGAAAATTCATTCGGAGGAAGAAATAGGTAAGATGCCCATTTCATAGAACCCAGTCAGTGTCACTGCAGAGCACCCCAGGGCTTGCACGATGGATGGATGTAAGAGCAAAGAGCATTGGTTCAGGGATGAGAAAAAAAATAACGAGTTGAACAGCAAGCACTTCTGCCCCAACCCCATCCTTAGAAATGGCACTATATTCCAACAGTACTAGTCAAACACTAGCCAGCAAGTTGTATTGTGTTCCCCTGTTATAGAAGACCACTTGTTTGTCCATTTGACTCTGAAAGCTTAATGTGATATGACTTGGTATTTTCTGCCCTCCATGTTTCCATCAACACCATCTTCTGTGCCCTTACTTAAGGTCCAGTTCAATATTTATATCCTATACAGTATTAGTTTTACTCAAGGGACTTGTTGATACAAAAGAAGTGAGGCAGTTGGCTGATAGTCATGAGATTCACTGACCCTACCATACTTTTATTTATCCTGTTGTGTACTAGCTGGGAGACAAATTTTGTGATGTCATGGTAGTTTTTAGTTCCAAAAATAACATAGAGGTCTATCAGTAGTAAACAGAAGTAAATACCATCTCTTGATTTCAAATGTAGTGGCTCACTCAAAATATTTTTGCTCAGTATCCCTGCAACTTGGAATTCTGCTAATTTGGAGGTGTTAGTGTAAAAGAAAAAAAAATAAATTCACATGAGAACTGATAGTACTTCATTTGAACTGAATATTTTGAATAGTCAAATTACATTACTGACCCATGTGACCGTATCAACAAGTGAAAAAGAAATGAAGTAGTACTTCAGAAAGGATAATTAATTCTAATTTTCATGGGGAAATAATGTCACTATTACAGGAAGCAGACTATGTATAATACCCAGGAAGTATCCTGGACTGGTGTGGAGTAGTTAGATAAAATGTGTTTGTAAATGGCCTTTCAGTATTTGGTTTGCTCTTCTTCAAAGACTTTGACTTGGAATTTACTTCATCCATATCTGCATCATTCTTCTAAAGCAGTGGTTCTTCTAGCTCAGTCCCTAGTCTGACATTGGCATCATTTGCCACCTATTCTAACTAGACCCTGTCTCTGACCCAAAACCCTGGAACAAGGGCCTACAATCTGCGCTTTCAGCAGCCCCAGGCTTTGTAGAAATTCAAGTGAATATGCCCCTCTACCAGAGCCTCCTGTTGTCATTTCTAGGAACTTGAGTCTCAGTCTCAAGCATCCTCCCCTCACACGGGCGCTTTTGGTCTTCTGGCCACCCATTCCATCACTTTGTCACTGGTCTGTTTTTTTTCTCATTTTCTATCCTCATTTTCCCTTTATCCAACCACTGTCTGATAGTCCTTGATATTGTCTTTCAAATACTATGCCAAAAGAGTCAGACCTTATCAGCCCTACCTTCTAGTTACATTCAGAGTCTAACTTTTCTTACAGCTCACTCCAGTCAAAGAGCAATCGTCTCCCAGCTAGAATGCTGCCGCCACTCTTACTGTGTCTGCCCTTGGATCAGTTGTGGCCACTGCCCACATAGCAGCCATAGGAATCCTGTGAACCCCTAAGTGGTGTTGCTCAAAATTCACCTCACTTTTCCTTCCAACAGAAGCCAGAGTCCTTGGGAATGAGACTGGGTCATCTGACCCTCTCTGGTTGGGATATCTCTCCTATCTTTGCCCTTCTTCTCATCCGCTTTTGAGCTTACATTTTTTTGTGTGTGTATGCTCAAAATTTAGTATCATGGGGTACCCGTGAGCTCTCTGCTTGGTTGCTCTTTCCAGTTACAATAGTGGATGCATCAAAAAGCCAGGAGCTTTTCTTGTCCAGCCTCAGTGTCTATGATCCTGCCTGGCATGTAGCGGGTATGTGGTGATGTGTGTAAAAACACGAATGGAGGAAGAGGAAGGAATAAAAATGGTTTGAGGAATAACAATATCCTTTCTGTGACTGCCTGTCCTTGGAAAACAGTGTTAAAATATTTCAGTAGTGAAAAATGTATCAGGTAAACAATCTAAACATTTCATCTGATGCTGGATGTCTTTGGAGTTTAGAGCTTTAATTATTTTATTGCTGTCCTATTTTAATATACGTAATCCTGGGTTTTGCATGCTTAGTTCTCCTTGGTTAGAGGACAGTGGTAGTACCTTTATAGCCTTTTTAAAAAAATCAACTTGAATCAGATGCTGTACTTAGTTGTCCTCTCTTTAGTGTCTTGTAAAGGGGTAATGAGTAAGGACTGAGAAAGGGTAGTTTTTAACAATATGCAAATGTTTTAGTCAAAGTTTATTCTCACCAGAGGGTTTTAACAAAAATAGAGATTTTTAAAACCCTACAATGTCTTCTACATTTGTTATTTTACTAGAAGACACATTTTTCCGTCTTGTCCTTCATTTTAGTGTCGTCATTGCTCATAGGATCGAGTGCCTCCAGGTTCGGTGTAACAGTGTCACTGCATTTTATGTCGCCCTCGGATTAGCTGCTGAAAGTCTCAAGACACTGGGTTGCACATCAGACTGTTATATATAAAGCAGTGTAGGAAACGGGTAGTAGAGCTTGGTGGAGTGGAGAAGCCCTGGAAGTCTTTTTGGTGGTGAGGCTTCTGTAAGGACAAGGTGCTGAGCTTTGAAAAGATGGCAGAATTTCAGTTAACGTGGGTCTGTCGTGGGGGGAAAGGAAAAAAATATCGAACAAAAGAGAGCCTGGCTGACTTGGTGTTTGGCAATAAGGCACTGGCGGGACCATGGGAGGAAGCAGCGATGGACCCTAACGCCCCCTTGTGCTAATTTAGCACCTGCTTCGGCTCGTCTCACCCCGGCCGTTATCTAAGGATGTCTAATGTGAAGTGTAAGGGAAAAAAAAGGAATTCTAGGTGTTAGAAATGATGGCGCTCAAAAGCCCCTGGAATATCGCCTTCTTTCTGGCAGGTTTTCCCAATATCTAGTAAGAACTGACTGCCCTCTCCTCATTGCTCCCATCAAAGTCCGTGCACTTCTGCCAGCCAGTCTGTGCCATCGCAGGCTGTCTGTGTCTGTGGTTGTGTCTTCTTCCTCCAGAGTAGGCACAGTGTCTTAACTAGCCTGGTCCTTCTTCCCAGGACTTGGCACGCACGCCCACCGGGTGTTCCACCAAAAACGTGCGAGAAAGGAGAGGCGCCGGGCTGGCGTCAGGTCGGGAGAGAAGCCCTAGAATGCCACCTCGGGGTCGGGGCTGGCTTCACAGGCAGCCATGAGCTTGTGCCAAAGGAGCCCAGCCAGGGGCTGTGCTGCCCGAGGATGGAGGAGGAACAGCCCGGGGCTGTGAGGCAGGAGCAGTGTGGAGAGCGGGCAGCAGGCATGGCCGCAACAGTGACCATCGGGGACTCAGAACCCCGGAAGGAAGCACTGGGCAGGTGCCCGCCCCGGCGGGTCATGGGGAATGTGTGAGGAGGGCGCAGGGCTCTCCTCCTCCCTCACCTAAAACTCCCCTGACAGTAAAACGAATTTGATGTATGTTAGAAGATTGTTATTAGATCAGAGATGATAAGAAATGGAAGTCTCCACTTGGGGTAGGACACGCTGACTTTGGCGTAATGAACATTTTCACTTCTTTTTGGTAATGGTTTATTAAAAGTGGACTGTTAATAACTGCGTTTGTGACCTTGAAACGTGCTTTCTGAGAGCAGCTTACCATGAAACGGTTGTCAGCTTTCTTTTGGCTCCTGCCCCTTCCTAACAACAGAAAATTTGCCCTGCACCTGCTCCAACTGAGTTCTTGGCGATAAGCATCTTTCAAGCCCAGAAAATTGTAGTATCAAATCTCAGCCCCAACTGTGAGGCAGCACCGTCATCGGCTCCCCGCTGAGAGGCATTGCTTTCCCAGTTCCCAGGAGGGGAGTTTCCCTCCCCTGGCCCCCTTTGCAGCGTGAACTCTGACCTGAGCCGCCTCTTGGCTCCCAGCATGCACTGCCTGGGTGCTGCCTGTGCCCATCCCTGCTTCCCCAGGCCTGCTGTGGGCTCCTCAGGAGGCCGGGCGTCAGCAGCCCTGGGGTCACTGTGGAGCCTGGTTGCAATAATGAGTGCATTTATCTGCAGAGAGGACGAGGAGCCTTCTATTTGTTACAGCCCATCACTTTCTCCAGAAACAAATGCTAAAGTAATAACCAACAGCTTTATCTGTGCTTGCTAAAAATACAGACACATTGCCCACTCTTCACAAAGTTGCTTTTCATTATACTTCCGCTCATGAAGTAGATGCTTTGTGGCAATTTATAATTTCTTTCAAGAGAAATAAACCTATTTACTGCTGGGAAAGCATATATATTTTAAGTTAAAGCTAGGAAAACTCCCATAAGAACTTTGAGTAAGAATAGCAAATAATCATGAAGTACATGTAAGCATCTGTAAGTACACTCTAATAGAGTTAAGTATGTCATTTTAAACAGGAAAAAAAAATGCTTGCGAAGTGTTCTAACTTTATCTTTTTCCTCTTAGGTTTCTCAAACAGGCCAAAGTCATTAAAAATATTCCTTAACCCACAAAGTCACAACAAAGAAGCCCCCCAAGTCTATCATGAGAAGGTCGAGCCTCTGCTGAAGCTGGCGGGAATAAAGACAAATGTGACAGGTGAGTCGTGTCTAACACATGCACCACCATCTAACACACACGCACTACAGAGGGAGATAGTTGGAAGTTGTTCTTAAGCCAAACTGGGGAAGCTGCCTATAATGTCTAAAGCTTTTCTGCATGTTTCCATCACCTACTATGGCCTGCTCTAGAACTATTTTAAACATTGTGCTATTGAAACATCAATAATTTTTCTTTGAAAATTTTTCAGACATTAACAGTTACTTGGTATGATTTTTTGAGGAAGCTGTCTGCTTCACTATCTTTAGGAGGTGTCTGTTCCCACACGGTGTTTCTGAAGCCTGGAAGCAGCTGGCTTTTGCTTCTTACATGGCTGAGGTCTCTCCACCGCCTCCTTCCTTGGGTTGTTTTTGTTCTGATTCTGACCCCTGCTGGTTAGGTCAAAACTAAGCACTCAACCGCTGGTTTTTGTTGAACTTGGAGAAACCAAAGGCCTAAATTCATTATCTGAAAGGCTGCGTGTAGCTTTGACTAAAGGAAAACAGAAATTTGAGAATACAAAAATTAAGAGAAGATTAGTAATATCCTCTTAGGCTGTTTAAATTTGGTGAGCAAATTCCTTTGCTTCTTTGAGAGATCCTGTGACTGGAGACTGAGAAGCCTGGATACTGTCAAGAAATGCCTTCTTGCTTGGATTCTATGCAGCTTTTCTAACAGTGGAAGTTCGCAAAAACAAAATTGAATTGATGAGGAACACTAAGTAATAGTCACACCGAAGAGATAAGCCTAGAAAGCATTGGCATTTCCTAGTCCTGGTGAGAAGTTTCTAGGGACAAGATCCAGGGTGACCTGAGGTATGACTCACAGTACAGAAAACAGTCATTACAGTTCAGTGACTTGATGTAGGAGAGAAGGAAGTTTCTGAAAGAGTGGAAGGTTTATGGGAAGGTCAGCCACCCTCAGAGACATGACTACAGTGGAGAAAACCCCCTGCAAGACTCAGGAAGAACTTCTGAATTGAAACAAAGCTGTGTCCAAGAAGGTAGCCTCCCGTGCTTGTGACCTCTGCTTGCTTAGAGGTAATTTACAAAGGCAAGAGAAATTCCACGTCTCTCTTTACTTTCAACTAAATATTTTCAAAGATTGGTTGAAGAAGCTTGAGATTTGTATTTGGATGAGAAGGTAGAAGTTGAGTAAACTCGTCAGTCACATTAACACTTTTGTATCTTTCATATATGCACATTACAGTTTGTCATAGATACTGTTATGTACGTATTTTCATTTAAGAGTCTCTTGTTGAAATATTACATGAAAGCACAAATCTGTACTCCCAGCAACTCCGGAGGCTGAGGCAGGAGATCACCGGAACCCAGGAGTTGGAGACCAGTCTAGGCAACACAGGAAAATCATGTCTCAAAGCAACAAAAAAGGGGGAGGACAAGAAGAGAGGAGTAAGAGGAACAAGGTGCTCTTGTTAAATGCTTTCTCTGCTATAAAAGACGAGTATTCTACCATACTCCTTCTTGAGAGCAATGAGCATGAATGGAGAGTGAGACAAAGTGAATTAAACTTACAGACTCTTGGGAACGTGTTTTGCAACCTTGCTGTGGCTTCCTAGTTTTGACTTCATCTTAAAGCTAGTTCTTCCTAGCATCACCAAACATCTTCCAGTAAATGGGACCTTTCTTTACATGCCTAGGGTTCCATGGGGACGGGTAGCCCATGTGTGACCGAGGGAGACCCTGTGAGCTTGAATCCAGGAGACACACTGACACGTCTGTTTTCGCTAACCATGCTCATGTAGTATGTGCCACCAACCTGGAACAGGGGCTGGGCACCCTTTTCCTGAATGAAGGCTGAAGGTACCTGAAATGAGTCTGGATTCCAACAGTGAGAGAAAAGAGCAAAACGGCTTCCAAGACAACAAGTCCCAGCTATGGATGGACCTTTGTGCTGTGCCAGCAGTTTATTCCTTACACATCGATCGGCAGTTAGTATAAATATTTCATTGCAGTGTTATAACCTGGTTTGGCAAAGACGTCCATAGCCACAGCATACAGCTAGAAAAGAAAAGAGCTGCAGAGAAGGAAACCAGCATAAAGGCCAAAACTAAGGCTGAGGAAATCTTAGGAATGTGCTTTCCTCCCTGCAGTTTTGTTGGAAAGAAGAGCAGGATAGTCTACGTATTTTCCCCTAAATCTCCAAATAATAGTAAATATTACATTTAGTTTAACAGAACAAGTGCAGAATTTATTTTTGTGTTCCTGCAGAGTGACTAGTCATTGGCGACCTAATGTTCCTCCTACAGGTAAAATTATAAAATTGCATTCTTGTGAAACCACTTTACTATCTCTACTCTGTTGGTTCAATATTTACATTAAAAGTTTCCTATTTTGTGCGGACTGAATAAACACAAGGATACTTGAAAACTTTTAGTCTTCCTGACTGCAATGTGGTTTTGTGAAGGTACTTTGTATCTTTGAATTACAACAGAAATATAGTCATAAGGTTAGTGGCTTCCTTTTCCCAACATTAGGTAGTAAGATTCAGTTCACACTTTAAGAAATACTTCATGATGATCAATGCCAACCAGTGCATCTCTTCTACATGTCCATTGTTTGAACATATCCTAACTAGTGAATACACATTATCTTTTGGAATATTTATGCTGAAATTGCACCTGATCTGCTCCTAGTACTATGCCTAATGTTTCTTCTCAGATGATATCAGAAAACGTGCTAAGAAACTGAGAGAAAGCAATTCTTTTTTTTTGCTTCTCTGTTAGCATAGGGATCAAAGAAAAGCATGCTTCATAAACCCATGCTGGTATACGATAGTTTCTTTCCCTCCTTCCCAAAGGAAGGCAGACTTTACAGGTGTACCATTAAATGTGTGAGAGAGATTTTTGAGAGGTCAGTGGTTCATAAGATGAACCATAGAATAAAGCGAAGAAGCCAAGGCCGCAGAGAAATCAGTCAGAGAAGAAGTCCTGAGACTGTAGCTCACTTTCCCTGGACAGTGGGCACAGGCATGCGGTGCACCTGTGTTGCCCATGGCAGAATGCTGCCAGGGCAGTCCAGAGGAAATTTGTATGATTGGGCGTACTGAGTCTTCATCTACATTAGAAAAGGTACCTTATCTGTATTCACTTACAAAGTGCCCTTTTTCCTGCACTGGTCAGCCTGAGCTCATCCAGCTGTCCATTGCAAGTCCACCTGCCCCATGCACAGGTCTTTCTGTGAGGCATAAAGTACACATCCCAGAGAACTTGAGAGCTTGTACTTGCAGTTGTTATCTACTGGAGTTAATGTTCATGCACCGTGAGTGTATCCTGTCTTGGCTATAAGTAATGAGAATTTGAGGACAACCTGTCTCCCTCAGTCTCCCCTGTCCATTATATGCACATCTGTCTTCAGCCACTCAGTGCATTGACAAAGGGTCTAGACCTCGCCCTGGTCAGTGTCACTGTCATGGGCAAAGACTCCACTGTGAATGCAGCTGTGATCTTTGTCAGCACAGCCCATCGCAGGGCCTAGTCACCAGATAGTTTGATCTCCTGGGCACAGGTGTTCAGTAGGTGGACATTTTGTTTTCTATTGGTCACTTTCCTCTTTTTTCTTCTCCCAGCATTGTGCTTTTAACTTATCAAATGTCTTTGTACTCTTCCTCATAGCTTCTTCATGGCTTCCCCGAAGCCTTCCATTCACTGAAAACACCTCTTGGTATTCTTGATCTTGTCCAGCATAAAACCAGGCAATCTGGTGAAACTGAGTCACAAAAGGTATTCATAGCCTAAAGATACTGGTGGTGAACCTGTGGCATATGTGTGCTACAATGGGTTCTTCGTACCACTAAAAATCAAAAGTTCCTCATCGCTAGTCTAAGGCATTCTTTTCAATTTTGCCTACATTTTAATAAAAATCTGCATGATAAGTTTCATGCATGATTGTCCAACTAGAGAGAAAATTTTCCATTTCCAGATGTTTTTTATTATCCCTTAAATAATAATTTAGAGTGCATTTAGGCCAGCCCTCTTCTTGGTCCTCACATGTGAAGGAAAAAGTTGAAAAGTTTTCCCTGGAGATGAGAAGTCATCTGTGGGACTTGGGTGAGAAAGTGACACTATTAAATGTGTATGTAAAAGTCGGGGACTTAGCTCAGTGGTTCTGGCACCTGTCTTGCAAGCGTAAGGTACCAAGTTCGATCCCCAGTAACCACGTACCACAATGTTGGGTGTGGTGCCTCACACCTGTAATCTCAGCACTAAGGAGACAGAGGCAGGAGGATTACTGTGAGTTCAAGGCTTTCCTGGACTACACAATGAGCTCAGGGCCAGCCTGAACTACAAAGTGAGACCCTGTCTCAAAAATTAAAATCTTTCTGACTGGAGTGGGGTGGACACTGGAAAGAAAGTAGAGCAGAGGCTTTTGCATGGAACACATGACAGATGTTTGTGAACAGGGCTACAGCACCGACCTGGAGGGATGAGGAATCTTGCCACTTATATACAGATGGAAATGTTAGTGCTGGTGCAGAGTGGCTCTGGAGAGGGGGCGAGAGGAATTAGGTAGGACAAAATCATTTTCCTGTCTTAAGGAGCAAATGTTGGAACACACAAAACATAACATTTGAGAGAAGATATTTGAAGCAGGACATTTTGAACTTAGAGTTTGAAATACCTGTAGAACAAGAAGGAAAATGATATCCCTATATCTGATCTCAAAATTTTAATCACTGGGCCAATAACTTTTTTCTTCTGTTCAAATTAGGTCTCATCTGGGTTTCTTTTAAACTGAAAACCCACATTCAGTGTCAAACTGGACATTCCTCTCCTCAAGTTTTGTCTTCCTAAGGGAGCCATTCTGCTGGCAAGAGTGGTTCCCTGTGGTGGGAACAGTATCCAAAGTCCCCTCAACAGTAGCGACCCTGGTGCAGAAAGCACAGATTATGCACCTCTAGGCATTATTTTACATTGGATAGTAATAACTACTGGCTGTGGCCACAAATGATACATCTTTTATCATCTCTAGCCTGTAAATTCGCTGAAGCCAAAGGAGTTACTCATTTTAATCATGCTGTTTTCATGTGTTTTATAACTTGGGTATTCAGATTTCACTTCTTTTTTTTTTCTGTCTTTTTCTTCCACTTCAATGATTGTATTTAGCATACTGCATGAAAATTGTGTTCTTGAACAGAATTACTGCATAGTCAAATTCTACCTGGATGATAAAAAAACTAGGTTTTTCTAAATAAAGTAACATTTAGACATGACATCATTTTAAAGCCAGTTTTGTTTTTGACTTGAAAACGTTTACCAAAGTAAGCTTTTGGAATAAAATCAAGACTTCATACACTGGTTCTCAACATATGTATTTCTTTATAATATCTTTAGGTATCCTTAGTGTGTGTATAAGGCACTATTTTACATTGGACAGTAATAACTACTGGTTGTGGCCACAAATGATACATCTTTTATGATAACATAATCTGTGTTTATTAATAAATATTTTACACTTAATTATATTATAGCTTTCTTCTGCCTAGAATTTAATAGAGAATGGTTTTATCATATGAATGTTAGCATCCTTTTGAGTAAGCTGTGGGTGAATTACAATGTAACACTGCTGGATACAGAATAATTCTCTTAGACACTAAGACTAATAATTTCTGACAATATCTAAAAATATTATAGGAAAAGCCTGAATCACCAGGGACAGACAGGCATGAAAGATTAATGTAATCTTGCATATAATGATGCACATTCTTACACAAAAATTCCATCTGCAGTGTCATGTCAGTCACCAAAAATCTTTGATGGGTGGATACAGCTGGGCTGTCTCTTCTGGCAGGGCCGCCCTAGAAAATGCTAAATGTGGTTGTGACGCTTGGTGCCATCTGCAGTGTGTGCGTTTATCCTGTCTTCACTGGTATTTACAGTAGTGGGCGGGGCATCAGTGACTATGGAGACAGCAATATGGTGTGACAGATTCATTTCCTCCAAGGACCCAGGCTCTGGGGTCCTGTGATCCTCCTGGCTTGGGAATCTTAGCTGGCTTGACTTTATATTTTCACATCCAACTCTTCCTTTTTTGAGTCTAACAGTTCCAGATACACATTCTTCTGGTATGTAAGTCTTACATTAACCTTTCCACTAATTTATACATGTGAGGTTGGCAAAGCAATTTAACATTGACTATTTGATGTCAGCTAATATGCTGTATTTTCAAAATACTCCTGTTCCTAAGCTTCCGATTTAAAGAAGTTGTGTCTAATTTAGAGAATACTAAACAGACAGGCACCAAAAGAAATGCTGTAAGCACTGTGTGTTTGGTATCCCCAGATGACCTGTGTAGTTGGAACAAATGTGTGACCCTCTTTTACATAAAGCTATAATTCACCAGGCAGCTAACATTTAATCCTCTTTCCTATAGTTAAAATATAAATATTCAAGAATAAATGTTGTTTTATGAACTGACCATATGTTAATCATATTATTTTGCCAAAGATTAAAAAAAAATATAGATCAATTTCTGAAACGCTCACTTTCTTCCGTGTTTTTTTAATAGTCACAGAATATAAAGGCCATGCACTGTCCTTGCTTAAGGAATGTGAACTCCAAGGATTCGATGGGTAGGTCATATTATACTCTCTGTATTGTGTGTCTTCTGTCAGCGAATGTTCTACTTAGGTTTTAGCACATATTTGAGAACTGCCATTTTTACACATCTGTGACATGTGTAATAAGGCTGTTTTATATATATATAACTGTGTAGTAATACCGAATGATAATATAGTGTGCTATCGCCTCTCAGGGTCTGGCATAGTAAAGCAAAAATAGAAATCTAAGCATAAATATTGGAAAATCACAGGGCACTGCCCAGCACCTAATGTGTACCCATTTGCATTTATAATTCTTAATTTTTGGCTTTTACCACCCATCTAGAAAAACATTGATGGATAATATTATATCAGTCCCAAGGTATAATTATGCAATGATTCTCTTTTGCAAATGTGTATTGATAGTTTTAATAGTTACCACTGATTTCTCTCTCATTGATTGGGGTAGATATTTTTAATCACAAATATATTAATTTCAGAATGAATAAGAGATGCTAATTTTAATTATCTTACAATTTAGTGGATATCGGATAGATATGTTATTCATACTGGGCCCTGGAAATTTTTGTAAAGTATCAGTGTGTGGAATGTAGGAATTAATTACTGGTGAATGAATATTAAAAACAAGGTAAGTGGTATACATTTAATAGCCTTTCTAAAAAATCAGGTGAACCAGTTTTTCTAAAAGTAAGAAATTGCTCTATGACTAAAATATATTCTGTTAGGTGACAGTTTTTGTAAGAGTGGCTATTTGTGAGCTTAAATAGCTGCCAAATCTGAAAAGTACTTTTGAAGGGGCGTCTACACTTGCATAAAAGTCAAAGGCTTTCATCTTCCTCGGGAAATATGAGGATGTGTGGAGGAAGGTGACTCCGTCAGAATAGACCATGGGTCGCATTGCTTTCCACAAATGCTTAGTTTTGCTTGACACTTAGTATATTTTGAAAAGAAAAAAAAAGTGTCTGGTGAGGATGAAGGAGTTTGGTAAGTGAAAGGTGATTTTGCAAAAAGGCATTTATTTAACTGAGGGGACCCAACTGACTTGGACATATGCAAATGTTGAGGATCAAGAACATGAGGTAGATGATTACTTTACATATGTATACTTAAAACACATGGAATGTATGGATGACATTTAGGAAATAACCTTAAAGGAGTGTTCAAGAAAAAGTAACTGAGAACTGTGTCCATAACCTACCTATTTTAATACCATCCAAAGTTTTGCACACATAAGGCCAGATGCATTACAAGGAGTCCTGCTTTACAACATGATTATATAAATAGAGTAACAAATGTACAGGTATTATAAATCTGGACTTGCCCACCAGCAAAGTGAAATGTTCTGCAGAATGCAGTTACTATAAATAGATTCTCCCAGAGATTATACTGTGGAAGAATTAAGAAGACCTCTTAATTAAAGACTGATTATCGCTCAGTGCCCCGTGATATTTTTCTCTTTATCTGAATATTTCAATTCTTATTTCTAATGCAGATGTTATTTTGCACTGTAGCACTAAACAATACATAGACCCTTCAACAATTCCTCGCTTATTCTGAAAGCACACTGTCCTGATCGTTATATGAATTGAAGTCTTAATTTACTATTTGCAAACCCTGTAGTATATTGCTTTACTTTGAACTAATCATATGACATTTCTATTCAAGTCATCTGTGTTACAGGATCCTTTTAATTGTTCACTTATGTTCATAGGATCAATATTTCTCGTAGGAGTTGTGTGGGGTTGGGATAGTTTTTTTTAATAAAAGATGAATTTTAAATACTCAAATACAGAAAGTTAGGGGAGATGAATGGGAACATAACTTCATTATGTACTCCAAAACAATAATTCTTTAACAAGTGGAATTATTTGAAATTTAGTGTTCTGCATAGGTGAATTTTCTGATCTCCAAACTGTTCCAGTGTAGTCTTTTTTTTTTTTTTTTTTTTAGGTTTTTTGAGACAGGGTCTCGCTTTGTGGTTCAGGCTGGCCCTGAGCTCAGCCTCAAACTCACATCACAGCAATCCTCCTGCCTCTGCCTCCCAAGTGTTGGGATTACAGATGTGAGCAACCACGCCCGGCACTGTGGTATGTGGTACTGGTTGCTGCTGGGCATGAGTCTCCATACCCAGTATGGTATATGGTTACCAGGGATCGAACCCGGGTCCTTGTGCTTGCAAGACAAGCGCCGGAACCATTGAGCTAAATCCCCGGCCCATGTTCCAGTGTAGTCTTAAAGGCCCTTTTCAAAACAATTACAGAAATTATTTAAGAATGATAAGAGGTAACAAAGTACAATTTCGGAGGTAAAAGTACTGAGGTTGAACCTAGGAGATGTTAGGCTAGTATCTCTGCCAATAAGTTATATCCCCAACCCATAATTATTTGACACAGGGTCTTGTTAAGTTCCCCAGGCTGACCTCCAACTTGCACTCTTCCTGCCTCAGCTTCCTGAGAAGCTAGGATGCTATTTCATTTGGATGAGAAAGAGTCACCTTCAAGAACATCAGCCCGAGGCATCTGTTCCTGACTCTAGTGGAGCCAGTGATAGAAAGTGACTAGGACATTGCTAGTGATTCTAAAAGTTTGGGACACAGGCCACAGAGGCTACAATAGAAGAGTCAATGTAATTATTCAGCAGAACAAAAATCTGGAAAATGATGTTAAAGAAATGCTATTTCCTGAGATTTTTAGAATTGAGAAAGTGAGTTACATATATTTGAAGACACATTGTGACATATTTCTGAAATAAACAGAAACAGCACATCAGTTCTGCTGACAAGTGTTTCTCCACTGCAGTGGATTCGAGCACACATTCTCAGACTTATTACTAAAGCTTGGAGGGATGTCAGAGTCCATATTGCCCCTGTTTACACTGGGCATGAAGAGGACATTTTGTAAAGGTAAAGAAAGGAGTAGAACGAGTAGCGCATACATCAAGCATTAACAGTTGTATTTATTAATGTAAATATAGTTGATCCAACCTCTAGCTTTTATACAGTTATGTATACTAACTCTTTGCTTCTGGTTTCCTAAATATTTTTCTGTTCTCAGTACTTTTCTGAATTCATTGGATTATAATTTTTCCTTTGTTTATTTTAATATTAACTTAGACAATATTTGCCTAATATTGATACTTTATCAGACTGATCACAATGTCTGTGTTATTTACATATAAAAGAAAAATCATCTTTCACACACATACAAAAAAACCCTCCACTGAATAAAAAGCCATTAATACACTCAACATTTCAACATTATATTGGCTGGTTGTTAAACATACAAGTAGCCAATTTTTCCTTCCTCTTTAGAAAGGGGAAATAAAATATCTGGCCACAGTTTTACTCTTCTAGGTAATCATTCTGCTTGGGGCCATGACAAGGAGGGATTTGCTTTCTCTGAAATCTGTATCATTCACCATCACCAAGGACCAGTTATCCCAAGGTTGCTAAGGTTGATGTTTCAGTATAAATCTTAAGTGTGATTAACTCAGCTCCTTAAAAGAGCTTACTTTTGGTTTGCTTTTGTCTGTTGTAATGTCTGACTTCTTAGGATGTTTAGTGTTGCACATAGGCCTTAGGTTAACTATATCTGGACATGCTCTTAATGATATTTCAAGTATTAATGAAAAATAAATATGCCTCCTAACTCGTTCAATTTTATGTTGTTTATCCTCATTTTCAAACAGGTATTTAAAATTCTCTTAAGACTGTTTTCCGTAATCTCTAAAGCCAAATTATCTTACTTCAAATCTGTTACCACTGATTTGTGATAGCATTATGGTCTTTCTATGCCTCAGTTTCCTGGCCTGTAAATTGAGTCCATTGATGTCTCCTGTATACATTAATTGTTAAATGAATTAACACATGGAAAGTGGAGAGAACAGTGCCTTGATATAGTAATGCTTGCTAGATGTTCCTTACTGTTCTGTTGTTTGTACTAGTTTCAAAAGATTTAGTACACAATAGGTTATGCAAAAATTTCAGGAGATTTGCTGCTAACTCTAGCAATGAGTTGACGTGCTGGAGATGTTGTCACTGCATGTGAGATTCCAGGAATCAAATGCTGGCCTCCTATGTACTTAAGACTCACATTCTTTGGTGCTAGACTAGATGGGTTTTGGATGACATCGTATAGTCCCCTCAGATCCCACACAAATGTCTGCAAGTGTAGAAGCACAGATCAGCATTCATGACTATGTCCATAGAATGTTCAGAAATGTCTTGGAGTCTTGGAGCAGACAAAGTTCATGTCAAATATCATGTGATAAGTAGGAAACCGATACTAAACTGAGAGGTGGCAGAACCATCAAGGAGACAAGAACCAGGTCACATTTACACTGACTACATTCATATACTGATGATAAACAGCAGCTCCTTAAATGAAATCTTCCTGTTGTACATGATTTTTATTGCTGTCTTTTCAGAATTTTATTGAGATTGGTAAATTTTATTACTTTGGTGAGTGTTAATAAATTGCAGATGGCAGTATTAACAAACACAATGGGAATGATATACTTTTGAATGTTCAAAAGCAGATACAGCCTAGATCAGAGTTAATCTATTCAATTACTTTATTGTTTCCACTCATTTAAAATTCTTCATCTATGCGTATTATATCAGTGTTACATTTGTAAAGTTAAATTTCTATGTGCAATGGTTGCATCTTCTTAGCCACTGACACATACTAAAATATTTGAAGTTGTGTATGAATCATTGTGCACCTGTGCAATCTAGATTTTATTAACACCAATCATTCTGAAAGTTTGTTCTCTTTTGCTTGATTTCTTTTCTTCTAGTGTTGTGTGTGTTGGTGGGGATGGATCTGCGAGTGAAGTAGCCCATGGTTTACTCCTAAGAGCCCAGGAGAGTGCCGGGAAGGAAACAGACCAGATCTTCACTCCAGTCAGAGCACAACTGCCTCTCGGCTTAATACCCACAGGTAAGGGGCGCCCACAGAGGTGCCAAACCGACCCTCCTCCTCCTTCCCTTTCTGATGTACTAGCCTCAATCATATAACACAAGTTCACTGTGTGTACTTCAGGCCCAGAAGATCCAAACTTGACCCTCTTGCCACTTCACCAGCAAATACTAGATTCTGGACAAGCAGTGTTATCCCTCTTAGCTTCATTTTTCTAATCTGTAAAGATGACCTATAATATTCACTTTGTTAGAAGGTTTTTGCAGTACTAAGTCAGACAGTGTGGAGAGTGTTTATCTACCTAATTGAAACAAGCCATGGAATTATTATGTTGCCTTCCACCAAAAAGTCTGTTGTTCACATAGGACTGGACAGGAAGTTTCAGAACAGAGTCACCCCAGTCAAGCCATTCTTATTTCCTATGAGGCAGAATGTGGAAGTCACGTAATTGAAGCAGATCCAGAAAACCTTGAACTCCAGGAGAGTCCTTCTGACTGGAGGATGAACTCTGTCAGGCCCGGGTGGTCACCTTCATTTCCAATGCCACCTTTCTGGGTTCTAGAGGAGGGCGTGACCCAGTGAGCATATGGGTCGCTAGGCAGTTGTTCCAGCTGTGTGACTGCCTTGCACAGGAAAAGGTGGCGTGTGAGCTGTGCTCAGCATGAGGGTGTGGTGTCCACTCAGGGCTCTAGATGGAGACGAGGAACAAGAGCTAAGGGGGGAAGTTTGCAAGCTGATCTTGAAAGTAAGCAATCAAATAGATTACGTGACTGAATTTTAGAAAGACTATAGGATAAGACACTAGAATTAGGTCTTAAAATAGATAGGATCTGGTCAGGAAAGATGAAAGTGAGTTATTTTCTAAGCTGCAAAAAATAAGGCAAAGGGAAATCCACGTGTGTTTGAGGGATAGGATGCCATCGGGTGGGAGAAATAGGCCAGACCACGGATGTCCTGCCGCCCACAGGAAGCAGTCTGATTGTATTTGAGAAGCAGTAGGGGGCAAGCAGATGTTTCCCATCAAGGCAGCAACCTGACTGAGCCATGCAGGAGGATTTACTTTGCAACAAGATGGAGAGTGGTTAGCGAGAGACTGTGGTCCACAGAAGGAAAGAATAACTTTTTCACATTTATTATGTTAGGTAATCCCTTCCCCCTTATTTATGCAAAGAATAATTTAGGAAATTGCTTTTATTTTTAAATATCATGCATTATTTCTGAGAAGCACAAAACATTTTTTATATGCACAATAAAAATGGTTGTTGTCGAAAGAAACTGGTAGTTACAATTATGTTTTTAATGTCTAACTGACTTTATAAAAGAATAGCGTTGAGTTTTTATATTTTCAAGCATATTTGTGATTTTTGAAAGTACCCCATGAATCTAGTGGAGATTTGTAAAAATGCCATTGTAGTGTGTTTTGTTTAGAAGATGGGAATGAAGGTTGCCAAACCACTGGTCGCCAGATAGGCATTCCGGCTTCTAATTCCATCTGGTGGGAGGGGAAAGTCATGTGAGGTACGAATCTAATAGGAGGATGTTCTGCCTAGTCAGGGCTTTTGATGGAGAATAGGAACAAGAGCTAGGCAGGAAGTTTCCAAGCTGAAAATGAGGAGACAGTCTGCCTTTGAAGCCATTTGCCTCCCAGAGAGAGACACCCAGAGGGAGAGTGTTTAGTAAATTATTCCACAGAGCCAATACAGTAAGCTGCTGAATTATGGACAGATTCAAATGGATCAGATGTGGGGAAGCCTGTATTTGAACTGCTGGCCATTAGGAATGGTGTTTGTTACCATGGGAACTGGTGCTAAGGAACTAGACAGAAAGCTTCTGATTAAAAGTGGGGAGGGATAAACAGGAAAAAGCCTGAGAGGACATAAAAATAAAAAAGCAATCCAGTTGTTGTAAAACAAGGCTCAATCCACATACTGATGGCTGTGAACCATATATTCCTATAGAGTTTGCATAAATAAATTCATGCTTTCCAATTAATTTGAGGAGAATAAAATATTGCCGAGGGACTGTTACTTTCTATGATATTTCAGGCAAAGAACCAAAGTGTAGGTGCCGTTTTCATGAGGATTTTAGATATGCTTGACTAGGAAGTCATTACATCACATTTATCTGTTTGGATGTGGGAGACATTAACAGCCTTATGAATATTCATGGTGTCTGGTTAATTAAGTTAATTGTTCTGCAGAAGTGCTTGCACTTCCAAGGACATTTTTTTTTCTTTTTTCCTTCCCTTCTTCTCTTTTTTTCTGTTTTTGGACTCAGTAGTTTAGCTCCTGCCTGGTATTTCATCTGCCAGGCTTTGCTGCTTTTGTCCCTGTTCTTTCGATTTGGCACCTTTTCTCATATCTGGAGATGGCTGGGGAGCAAGGTTGTTGGTACTGAGGAAAATAACTTTTCAGACTAATTAAAATGTTTACCTTGACATAGAACATTTATAGCTTTTGTGAGAATGTTAAAATTACACTGTCGTTATTTATGTGAGCAGTATGTTCTTTTGGCATGTAGACATCTTTTCCAACATGGTCCATTTTCCCAAAATAAAAATGTGACCCATCTTTCAGATATCCAAACACAGATTTATATTATGTTGCAATTTCACTTGCAGTTTCTCATGACCTTTTCTTTTCTATTCTGTGCATAAAAAGCCATGTTTATGCCTTAATGAGTAGAAGATGACTATAATAATTTTCTAACTTGTGGTTATACTTAATCCTATTGCTAAAATCTTCAGAATTAGTCAAAAGTTGCAAAGCCTAAGGACATAAAAATTAAATCCATCTCTAGCAATTTAAGGAGATTTTTTGCTTGAGCATAGTTCCAAAGCTCAGGGGATGAACAGTCTGCATTTTCTGGAGTCGTGATATGTGTCATTCTCTATTGCACATGACAACATTGCATTATGTTTTCTAATAGCCCTTCTAGGGGTATGCTTTTATGGTCTATTCCTAATTAACCATGCTAATAGAGGAAATGTATTTCATGAAGAACTGTAATCCATTGATAATCCCATATACTCACTCTAATTATGTGGCCTCCTCTAGAATCTTTATCAAAGGTGTGATTGGGAGGAAAAATGAATTAATTTCTTTTCTCTTTTTACCTCTTTTTCAGGATGAATTTGAAATTAGGTAGCTAACAGGCAAGCGATAGGGGCCCAAGAGATCATTGGAAAGGCCTTGTCAAGATCAAAGAGTAATTTGTTCTCTAGACTACTTGTTCTCAAACCACAGGATGTGTATAGACCACCAAGAGAACTTACTGAAGCACACAAATGGACCCTTTGATGCACAGGCACACACACATACACACACACACACACACACACCCACACACACACACACACACACACACACACTGATTCTAAGAACTGAGGAAGGAAATGAGGAAACTAATTCACTATATCTGCAGTGGGCCTGAGAGTCAAACTTGTTTATGTAGCCAATTTTGTTTCCAGGAATTACTCTTTTATTAAACATTTTATCCTCATTTATTTTTAAGTTGACATAAAATTATATGAATCTGATATGTACTACATGTTTTGAATTATCCATTTTAGAATGGACAAGTTGATCTAATTATTATAGCCAGTCTCACATACTTATTTTTTGTAACAACGGTTACATTCTATGCTCACCAATTTTCAAGTATGTCACCATATTGTATAATAGATGTCCTGAATTTCATTTTTATGACTCAGACACTACAACCTTTACCAACATGTCTGCAAGCCTCTCCTCCCCAGCCCTCGGTACCATAGGCCCCTATTCTCAGCTTCTATGTGTTCAGTTGCTTGATTCTGCTTCTAAGTGAGGCCATGCAGTATGCATCTCTCTTCCAGACTTATTTCACCTAGCATTTATGTCCTCTGGGCTCCTCCATGGTGTCACACTGGTAGAATTTCCTGTTGAAAGACAATAGTATGTCATTGTGTCTGTATACCACATTTTCTTATCCATCTGTTCATGATATACACTAGATACTGTGAAGACTGCTGCAATAAGCGTGAGGGCATGAATTTTCCTTGCACAAACTGATTTCAGTTCTTGCAGGTGTAATGCCCAGTAAGATTGGTGGCTCACATAGTGTATACTTCTATTTCTGGTTATGTGAGGAACCTCCATAGCAGTTGCAACATTTTGCAGTCCTACCAGTAGTGTACAGGGTTCTAGTTTCTCCACATTTTGGCCATATGAATTTTTTTGGTGGATTTTCTTCTGATAGATTGAAGTGATAGCTCACTGTGGTTTTATATTACATTTTTCTTGTGATGTTAGATACTGTTTTCATATAATGCTTGTCCATTTATAAATCTTCTTCATAGAATTGACTATTCAGAATCTCCATATATTTTAAAGTTACATTATTACAACTGTCATTGTGATTTATTGTTATTATTACTGTTGTTACTCTTTATAATAATTTTAAACTCCTTTAAAGCTTTCTGTTAATGCAAGGGGAGAACTTTTAGTTTCCCATTGGAAGATGGCAAATTTTACTACTACATAATCATTTTAGAGGGCTTCCCTGGAGTATTTTCCATCTAGAGGCTGGTGGGAAAATGGATATGAGTCTTAGATCATCTCAGTGAGTATGTAAAGATATTATGATATGTCAAATGTAGATTTTCAGACCATGGCAAGTATCATAAAGTAGCTTCTTTGCATAGGAGGCTATTGTTTTTGTCAGATAATTGAAACTTACTTGTAAATTCATTAGATGCATTTAGAGAATGCCTGTGGACATTATAGTGATAGTCTATTTTTGTATTCGTTATTAATTGGATTTTTTTATTTATGCATCTATTTCTCCAGAACCATCCTTCTGATTTTGGTGTTTACTATGATATGGAAACTAAAATCCTGTTCATAAATTTGATGGAGTAGGAATTTATATAGCTAGCATTTAGGAAATAGAAATTATTTTAGGAAATAGAAAAATTCATGACTTTTAAAAAAGCTGGAAGTAGACACTGTAGAGTTTACTAATTAAGTCATTTAAAAGTTAAATAATTCTGCACATATTGTATACACCTCTATGCTGTGAATGGAAAGGTATACTTCTAGTGTTTTCATGAAGTTTTCTGATATAAACTTCATTACATGTTCATCTGAACATTACATAGTCCTATGTATATAAAAAGAAGAGCAAATGTCAATTTAAAACATATGTCATACCGATAGTTTTGGTGCTTACTATGATATGGAAACTAAAATCCTGTTCATAAATTTGAAATTTGAAATTGCTTTGGCAGGATCTACTAATGTATTGGCACATTCTCTTCATGGAATTCCTCATGTGGTAACTGCAACTCTGCATATTATAATGGGTAAGAATTCCTATAAAGAATTGGATGTGTTAGATTAAAGTTTTTATTTCTATGAGAACCACCACTTTGTTTCTCTTATACTTATCTAAGGAATGGTGAGCACTCTGTACCTCAAAGCAGAGGAATGTTTGACTGAAACCTAAAGTCAAATAAGAATTCAGTTTTTGGGGGCCGGGGAGTTAGCTCAGTGGTTCCAGCGCCTGTCTTGGAAGTGCAAGGACCCGGGTTCGATCCCTGATAACGACATACCATAGTGGGTGTGGAGATTCACGCCTAGCAGCAACCAGGGCCACACACCACAGTGCTGGGCGTGGTGGCTCACGCCTGTAATCCCAGCACTCGGGGGGTAGAGGCAGGAGGATTGCTGTGATGTGAGGTTGAGCTCAGGGCCAGCCTGAACTACAAAGTGAGACCCTGTCTCAAAAAACCCAAAAAATTAAAAAAAAAAAAAAAGAGAATTCACTTTTCAGAGTGGCTATTTTTTCAGAAAACTTAATTTATGAAGGGTAGTTAGTGAAGTTTTACTTTTACTTCCATTTTTCATCACTGAGACAAAATACTCCCTTCCCAAAGTTAAAGGATGAAAGGTCTATATCAACTCACAGTTTGTAGAGGTTTCCATCCATAGTTAGCTGGCTCCAAGGCAGGGTGCATGGCTGAGAAGAAACCATCTCTGGCAGTACAGGCATAAGGCAGCATCCAAGCAAACCCTCCTTTCCTTTTTATCCTATCCAGATACAATCCTGTTGGGTGGTGCCAGCCACCTTTCTGTTATCCACACCCAGAACTGTGCTAAATGGATCAGTGGACTAATTTAGTACCATACATCCTTAATCCAAGTATCACACACCCTCCACCCAGCCAACAAGCCTTACTATGAGCTTCTGAGGCTCTGGGGAGACATCTGCATGCAAGCTTTAAAACACCCTAATCTTGATAGAAAATACATCCTATGATATTCAAAATCAGGTGTTTTTTTTTTTAAACTAGAACAAGGAAACCTATGCATACTGTTTGAGTAATGATCTACATCACTATTTGTACCAAGAACTTAGGTCTAGGATTACATTATTCAAGGGAGAAAGCATATAAGAAAAATATTTCAACACAATGCACCTCTGTGAATCACTGACTATCCCAGTTGAGAGACACAGTACGAGACTACAGATAAATCTAGTTCACTTTGCACATCATCTTCACTTAACCACACTTTATGTGAAACAATTACAAGCTGCAGCATTTACTGCTTTGGCTTTCTTCACTTGGCGTCCAGCAGAGTTATAAGTGACATTAAGAGTGGTTATAGGCAAAGAGAGAGAGAGCAGGGGTAGTGTACGGCACCTTGAGATGATCTCCTGGAAGTAGATGTGCTCTCTGGTGGCTTCTGTCTTGACAAGTGGCTCCTTTCTCCTCGCTAACTAGCATCCAACATCCTATTTAAGGACACATACAACCTGCCGATGTCTGTACATTTAGTACCACCGGGAAGCTTCTCCGCTTTGGGTTCTCAGCCATGTTCGGCTTTGGTGGAAGAACTCTGGCTTTGGCAGAAAAATACCGATGGATGTCTCCTAGCAAACGGAGAGACTTTGCTGTGATCAAGACACTGGCGAGGCTTAGGTGAGTGTCTTTTTTTATACCAACAGTTTTGTACCATAGGGTCAGTGATTATTGATAACAAGTCTGATTATATTTTAGGCCCGAAGACTGTGAAGTATCATTTTTACCATTTCATGGCTCTAAGGATGAAGAAGAAGGGTAAGTAGAAGCTTAATGTAATGTAAATACCTTCCTTACCTTTCTTTAAGGCATAAAACATTTGGGTATAAATAATTTATAAGGCTTTTGATCTTTGGGTATTTTCTTATACCAATGAAGGATATAAAATCACGGACTCTTGCGGGTTCTAGTAGGCATGTGCTCTGTAACTTCTGTTTTTATAAGTGACTTTCATACATCCACTCACATATTTACTCAACAGCTGTTGGTGTGCCTTTTCTACATCAGGGACTTTGGGTAGATGCAGGAGTCAAACAACAACAGACTCACAATTTGAGCCCTCACTGAAAACTTTAGTCGATTATAGAACACTAACATTAAAGCCACACCAAGGAAGGGCTCTAGTGGGTAAATTTGAAAATCATTGCTCCTTGGAATACTTTCCTGCCTTTAAACGGATTGAGATTATAATGATGCTGGTAAAAAATATTGCTTGCTTATTTTTATGTATTATCTCATCAACCAGAGAAAATATTTGCAATGCCATGTTCTTTAACTTCATGTCTCCTAGATGCTATTTGTCTGGGATGTATTTTCATCTCTTGTTTTCATTCCTTAGGATGGCATGGGAATCTGTGGAGTTGGGTGTGTCTAAAGGCATCTCCCAGAGACCTGACGCAGGCTGCCCTGGCCCTTTGCTGAGGGAAGGTAACTCATCTCTTCCATCACCTTCAGACTGCACTGGCCAGTGGCAGGCCACCCAGGGTCAGTTTCTGAACATCAGCATCATGGCAATTCCTTGCCTGTGTTCAGTGGCACCCAGAGGCCTGGCACCTGGCACCAGGTGAGTAAGCATGACCTCTTGAAAGATTGATGTTCTTTTCATACAAAGCAAAGGGTTTTTTTTAAATAATAATAACCAGCTCTCTCTTGGCTAGCTAGAACTAAGACTTTCTTTGTGTGATTATTAGGTTTTCTAGAGGATGTGTCAACCTTAGGTGAAGAAAAATCATTAAATGCTAAAAACTGACAAGCTAATCAATGACTTTTAGTATCAGTAAGGATAAAAAATGATTGCTTGAGTTTTGTTGAGATGATTTTGTTATTTTGTGCCTTCTTTGGTTGCTTTTAAAATTTATGTATATTTACCAGACCTTTGGAACATTAGATTCTGATAGTTTTAATGTCTGATATCTAATTTTAAAGCAAACACGAATATCTTTAGCAAGAGTACACATATGTATATGTATATACTAGGTACTTTTAAAGGAAGCCTTCAGTTCTAATTTATGTGAGTTGTGCGTATGAATATATTGTCCATTTCTTAAATAAACTGAGGTATTTTGTAGTCTCATCCACCACATACAGACATTCCTTCTCTTGCATTTTCTTTATAAGCAGCTCTCATTATGAGTCTGGAAATATTTCTCTTGAAATCTAATCCAGTTAAGCAAGAAGACGGAATCATGAAAGCTGTGAAATGCAGTCATCTCGAGATTTTTCCTGGAAGTGGGATGACAGAATGACTTATGTTCTGTGGCACGTGGTGACTTTAGATTGATTAGTTTCAACTTCCTTGCAAAATATTTAACCCAAATGACTAACAGCTAGAAAACTGGATTGCATTTTAAATTTCTTCTTTGGCAGTTAATATAAAGGTGATAAACTGAGCAATATCCAAAGTTAGAGATGGAAACAGAGAGGCTAACAACGGTGGTGATTAGAATCCCAGCTGGCAAGGCCCTCCTGAATTATGGCTAGTGCTGACATTCAGGAGGAGTATTGTGGAGCTTTTGTGATTTAAAACTTCAGTGAGATTGTTTCCCCTTCATTCTCCTGGTTAGCTGTGTCTTCCTCAGTGCAGGTTCCTCAGCTAAGCCTGAAGCTGCACTGTGGACTGGCAGCCCTGCCCTGCACGCTGGAGCCAGGTTTCTGGGCCCTGCCTGACCATCATGGGGTGAACTTGATCTTCTAGGAGACACTGATTCATTCCTCCCCCAACACTGCTCTATTGTGTTCAGTCTACCTGGACTTCTTCTACCCACTCTGGATTTTTTTTCTGGGTTTCTAGAGATGGATGATTAATTAGATCTTTCTTCTGTGGATGACAGTCAAACTATGCCCCTTTGCACGGGCCTTTAGAGTGGGCCTCCGATGACTAGAAATTTTTATAATGTAGCTCAGAATAATTCACAAAAATTAGACTCAAGTTACTACTTCTACTTTTTTTTTTTTGCAATCGTTTAATTTACTTCAAAATAACTTCAGTGCAAAAGCCCAATATGAATTGATAGCTCTATACTCTATGTAATCAGAGATCAAATATGCTAATATTTGTGACATATTTGGACCAATACTAGGCTCATAGGGCATATTTCAACTGCGAGTAAATACTGCAAAGCTGACATAGATAATCCCTTCTATCTTTATAAAATTATACAATTTTAAAAATAAAGGACATGCAGTAAGACTGTATCGAACATCCTGGTGCTGTTTATTTCCCATGCAGAAAGGGTGGTTTGATGGATCATTTTGTTTTCCTCTGTACAACTTTTAGCAAATCACCTCCACCTGGGGTTGTTCCCCCATCTCGCAAAATGTGTAAGTGATGAGGAATCTCCAGCGGAGCTCTCAGCACCAGGCAGAGGTCCCATAACACTTGGAGGGCTCTGTTGTCCCTCTGTCATCTTGATTCTTGGGAGAACTTGAGGTTTGTGCTGAAATAAAGCTTGAAGTCATTTGCAAGTCATTTCTGCAAACTGCCTTTGGAAGCGAATGCATCTGTGAGTGGCTGTCTTGGCTCTGAATCTCACGTGTGAACTGCAGGCTCCTAACAGAGAACGCTGAAGCAGGCTTTCAGTGCTCGGTCATTAACTGAGCATGTGGGGCCGCAGGTGTTCACACCATGTCATCCACCCACGACTACTCTAATTTACTTTATTTCCTATGTCACTTAGACCTTCTGCCCATAAATAAATGTTGAAATCACATTTTCGATATGAGAAAATGTTGAGTTTTATGTTACACCATTTGTACTTCTGAACTATTTTATAATGCAACTTTAAAAGCTACATATGATTTCATGTTTAAATTCTTAATTATAGTGGAGTTTAAATTATGACAATATATGAGTAGGATGTGTGATGGTTCATTTTTTAAAGAACTTCGATGTAAGTTTGCCAAGAAAGAATTCCCCTGCTTTAGTAAAGTTAATTGGAAAGGCTACATCACTGAAGTAACAGTACAGCCAGATATGGTTTAGGAATTTTAGATAAATTTAACATAGTGATAATGTATCTGTCTTGCCTCATACTTTTAGAAAATAGTATGTTTGTGAAAAATAATATGAAGTGATTTCTGATGTCTGTTAAACTTAAAATACAAATGTATAATTTCAGATTAAATAATGGAAGTATGGCCCTTATACTTGTACGGAACACTTCTCGGCCAGATTTTATCAAACACTTGAAAAGATACGGCAGTGGGAAGAATCAGGTATTTTCCATCAGTTTTGCTACTTACTTGCCAAACTATTAATCATGGGAGAAAGAGGCTGTGAAAGTTGATGAGTGTTGCCTCCTAAGCTTCCTTTGCTTCTGAATATATTGATCTATTGTTTCAATCTGTATTTCATCCAGATTTTGAAAAGCATCCAAAAAATATAAGTGTAGACTGGCCTCTTTTGAGATATAGGTTGTACATTTATTTTGGTACAAAGTAGATAAGTAGTTTTATACTGAAATTTAAAGGAAATTTAGGATATAATTACAATCACATTGTTCAAAATGAAAAGTAGTAGACTGAAATTTAAGCCTTCTTGAACTTATGGAGACAGATTCTCTAAAGTTATTACTTGATACACATCTGCTTTTGTTCACTGATCACAATGGATCTGCCAGTGTGTTGTAAACACACCCTTGTATTGTTCTATTTAAAATCATAATGAATACAGATGTGTATTTCCACCAAACTCATTAGCTTGACAGGAAAACAGTGACAAGCCATTTTCTGTTGGCAGATATCGGGACAAAGGCATTAGCATAGAAGTCCTCAGGGGTGCTTGTAGAATCCGGTGATCTTCCACATTCTTCAGGGTATAGAACGGTGCTTGGGCAAAGTTGGGAAAGAACAGGTGTGGGTGGGGCAGTAAATCCACCACGAGTTAGTCCATGAATCTTACTGATGTACTTTAGCCACTGCAAAATGCCTCCTTGGCCTCATAATTTCAAGCCATCCCTCAGGAGGCTTGACTTCTCTGCTGCCCACCACACTAATCAACACATAGTCCAGCGGGACAATTCAGGAAGTTAAATCAGAAAAACTAGAAATAGTCACACTTTGCTTCA
>PVIR01020317.1:0-30772 GCA_004026965.1 Petromus typicus
AAAAAAAAAAAAAAAAAAAAAAAGAGTTGAAAATACTAGTTGTACATCCATCCATCAGAAAGCTCAGTGGTCTGAGACAGTTTAACAGAGGAGTTCTACCACCTCTTCACTTCTTCGTCTCCACGTGTTCCAGGAAGTAGAAAAACAGGAACCAACCCCAACTCATTTTATGAGGATGATAAAAATATCAAAACAATATGGGATATCTGCAAGTCTAAATCTATTAAGGTAACAAGAACAGAAAGTACAAAAACATTGAGGCCAAGCAGTTTAACCCTGGGATAAAAAGTTTGAATATTACAAAACATATTAAGATAAAAAAAGTTTGTTCATATGTGAATTATATACATGACTAATATTTTCAAAATCCTTTTATTTCTTGGATTAAATTCTGCATGGCTACCGTGGTTTTTTTGGTGTGTTTGTTAGTATTTTGTCATTATACCTATTTGTTTTGTTTCCTTTGTACTGAGCTACATCTCCAGTTCTTTTTAATTTTATTTTGAGACAAGGTTTTTTTCTAAGTTGTTCAGGCTGGCTTTCAACTTGCAATTCTCCTGCCTTAGCCTCCAGAGCAGCTGGTATTACATGGGTGCACCACTATGCTTGATTTATGCTTGTTTTTATTTCACAATGTCTGTGCTCTTTTTTATCCTTTTATGTTATCAGCATATTTACTTTAAAGTCCCATTAATAATACTAATTTTAAAAGAATTTCCATCTAGAAATGAAAAACTCATGGAAATAAAAAAAATCAACACTATAATATTTAGAACAAAACTTAAAGAAACCTTTAAAATGTGAAGGTGTAGTTACAAAGTACAGACAACAAGTAGAGGCCACCACATTTTCGAGAAGGTGCCCACTAAAGAAATAGAACGTGAGAGAAGCCATATATTAAAAGGTAATTTTTTTTTTTTTTTAGGTTTTTTGAGAGGGTTTTGCTTTGTAGTTCAGGCTGGCCCTGAGCTCAGCCTCAAACTCACATCACACAGCAATCCTCCTGCCTCTGCCTCCCGAGTGCTGGGATTATAGGCGTGAGCCACCACACCCGGAACTGTGGTATGTGGTACTGGTTGCTGCTGGGTGTGGGTCTCCACGCCCAGTATTGTATGTGGTTGCCAAGGATCGAACCTGGATCCTTGTGCTTGCAAGACAGGCGCCGGAACCACTGAGCTAAATCCCCGGCCCTCAGGAGTCTTACTTTAAAAAAAAAATCCAGAATAATAAAAACTAAACTTAGATATAACCAAAGTATCTCTACTTAAATAACTTCTGTGGGGGCTGGGGATTTAGCTCAGTGGTTCCAGCACCTACTTTACAAGCGCAAGGACCCAGGTTCGATCACCAGGAATCACATCCAACAATGCTGGGCATGGAGACCCACATGCCCACTAGCAATCAGTACTATATTCCAAAGTGGCGTTCAGGGCCAGCCTGAACTACAAAGTGAGACCCTGTCTCAAAAATAAATAAAATAAGAAGTTTAAAAAAATAATAATTCCTGTGGACCCCTAAAAGGTTAAATTAGAAATCTTCAGCCTTTTTTTCTTCCATGGTCTCTCTCCAGAGGTACTGTAAATTCAATGCACATTTTTTGGACTATTCTTTCCAGGAAAAAAAAAAAACTGTATACCTAAACAGACATACATCAGGTATATTTACATATTCCTTTTGTCTTTATTTTATAGTGGAAAATGCCTAGAAATTAGCAAAAGAGAACAAAATTCATTTTTTTGCCAAGTTCAAAAGGCCTGAAGCTTGAAGTCTACATCAACTGACAGGAATAAAACTCATGACACGGGACTCTTCAGAGAAAAGAGAAGTGATCAAAGGAAGGAAAGACTTCAGAAACTTCTAGGATTCTTTTTCTCGGAAGAAATGGAAGGTAGTAAGAAAAGAAAATGTGTTCTGAGCAGTGGACAACATATTTCTGGGACTAGGAGTCGTTCTCCCTGCACGGTGAGCCCCTGATGAGAGGTTAGGCTCTGAGGGCTGGAATTTCCCGTCTAGCCGGTGAGAGGTCCCAAGTACGAGGAACGTGGAAGGTTTTCAGGGCCAGAGGACTTGCTGGTCCGTTGATCAGCAAGATGAAGCCTGCACTTCTCACCTTGGGAGCCACATGTCCACTGGCCGGCTACGCTCTTTGTCAGTGAAATTTCTCAGGGGTCCCAAGGATACCCCTGGCTGCCATCGTATTGCTCATGTCCAGCTTTCCCCTCGGGAAAACAAGGTTCCAAACCTTGGCAAAGGGTGCTCGTGAGAAAGACAACAGACTCAGTAGGTGACACGCATGGCAGTCAAGGAGGGGCCGGTGGTGACAGCTGCCCCCTTCTTCTCTTTGCCAGAAATTTTTGGGACAGACACAGGAGAGGATAGAAGGAATTTCCATCTTCATGCCCCACACTGCCCTCTATATATCACAGTTTATTCTGCCTTGGGTCCGGCCCCCTTTAATTCTGGTTAATAATATCTGCGGGTCACCAAGTTGCTTTATGACTCCAGCAACCAGTGCCCTCTCACAAGCCATGAGACGCTCTTTGGTCAAAGAGTAGGAAATCGTGTTCAGCTGTCATTTGAGGATGTGTTCCCTCTGACGCTCACCACCGACCTGTTCCCACTGTGGTGGGTTAAATCCAGATGCCAGAGCCTGTGTGTGTGTTCAGTTAGTGCTGAGGAGGAAATGACAGAATGAAGACATAGTCCTGCCTTCACTGAGACCACGCTCCAGCTGGGAATGTCCCCAAACCAGTAAGTGCAAGCAAAGGACCAAGAGCCTGGTGGAGGGAGGATGCCCGGGGTGGCGTGGACAGTCGGGGCCACAGGCCACTGGAGGGAACCGGGAGGAGAGAAGGCCGTGACCGATCTAGCAGACTCTGAAGGGTCAGGGCAAGGACAGCACATGATGCCAAGGCCTGAGCTGTGGGGACCAAGGGCCTGGCTGAGACCACAAGCTGGACACGTACTTGGAGTGAAGTTTTCTGCAAGTAGCAAGCAGGGTAGCAACAGCGAGCTTGGGGTTGCAGAGGCTCCAGGATTTGCGTAAACTGAAAGGGAAAGCCTTCCATCCTCATCCAAGAAGCCTGTCTATCCACAGAGCAAGAGCCCACCTTGAGCTGTGTCTGTGCGGATAGGTGTCTGGGCCAGGACCACCCAGGCCCCCTATCCAGTGAGGTAAGTAAAGGGCCAGCATGGCCTGGACCCACTGAAGACTTGTGACTAGAATCACCAATGGCAGGATGATTCAGAACACAAGGAAGTATATGGGAAAAGGGTCGGTGAGAAGTGTTTATACTTCCTGTGTTGAAAGGCTAATTTTCAGAGAGCCCCTACATCAGGGGAAAAGGGGAAGACCCAGTAAAGAAAGAAGCAAACAGATAAGCTGGCAATTAACTGAAATTGAAAATGGTGAACAGATGCCTAAAAAGACTTCCAGCCTTAATCATAGTCAGAATTAGGCAACAAGGTAATATTATTTCTCCTATCAGACTGGCAATACTGAAACGTTTTTATTTTAACATGTTGGCAGAGAGGTGAAGAGATGGCCATCCTCAAAATACTAATAGTTGTGTAAGAAATACAGAAGTCCTTTCAGATCCAGTACATAACGTGTCACAATCATTAAAAAGAGTCAGGCAGCTCTGTACGTTGCTATGGAAGGATTTCACATGCAGGCACACACAAATATGCACTGTGTATGAACAGTGCAGAAGTTTTCCCAGCACTCCTTCCTCCAGTGCATTTTGGCCCCTCTGAGCATGACTGGGGTTGCTTCTCTATCCTCTACTGTGCTCTGCCCATCCCAGGTCTTTGTTCCAGTGCCATGCTGTTTTTACCATCATGGCTTTGTTGTATAACTTAGACTCCAAGACTGTGGTGCCTCCTGCTTTGTGTTTGTTGCCCAGGATTACTTTAGCTGTTCTAAGTCTTTTCTGATTCCATATGAATTTTAGAATTGCTTTTTTTTTTTTCCCTGTGAGGAAGGCTGCTGTTGTTTTCATTGGAACTGCATCAAATCTACATGTTAGTTTTGGTAGTATATTGGTTCTGTCTATACAGGAAGGGGATGTCATTCTATTTTCTGATGTCCTCTTCAATTTCACAAGTCATGCCCTTACAGCTATGTGAGCTTTACCATGTGCATATATTCCTGTATACTATTGACACCTTTGGGAGAAAAAAATAGTTTAAATCTCAAAAATTATAACTTTTCACTTGGGTTCTTTTTATTTCTGAAACATGCCCAGCTGGCCAGGGATTTACAAGCGCTAGAAAGGAGACATACAGAGCTAAACACTGGCTTGGCCAAGAACATGGAGAGCTCATCATTTCCCATCCTTATCTCTGAGTGCTGACAGTATGCTAAGGAGACAGGCGGTCCTACCCTTAGCTCCTTGCCGTCCCTGGGACACGGGCCAACTCCAATCTGTCATGTCAGAAAGAGTACCTCTAGGTCCTGACTCCACTTCCCTTAGATGAGCTCTGCAGAAAGACTCACACATGACTTTGTTTCCTAAAAGTTTTCTTTGTCCAAGACGCCCAGATTCTGTGGCCCAGGCCCAGAGGAAATGGAATATGAGGCGGGCTCAGAACCACCATTTTCTGTCAAACAGAGAAACTGGAGCATCTGTGGAGGTGGGCATTGGCTGCAGAGCATCCCGTACACACTGCCGCGCTGCTCAGTAGTTCTCTCGGGTGGGAGGGACGCAGGGGGTCCTCCCATGACGAACCTGCACGTGACCACTTGCAGATACCCGGTGGCCAACAGCACAGGCCCGGTTGGGCTGCTTCCCCTCAGGTTCCACTGTCCCCGGCAGCCAGCGCCATGGGGCCCAGCCTTCCTTCCATCCCACAGGACCCCCACCTCTCAGCACACTCTGCATGTTGTTCCAGACCTGAGGGTGGCTTTGTCAGCAAATGGGCCACCCACCCCTTACCGGCTCTGCTTCGTCGGGGCGAGGGTCGATTTACTGTACTGACATCAGGAAATGGAGACTAGGCCTACCACCCACTCAATTTGTTCCTGCTGAGCAGTGAGGGCTGTTGGTTTTGGTTTATTGACCCTCTGGGGAATCGAGGATGCTTCAGATTCTGGCCATATGCTCTCAGGGAGCCCAAGGTCTCTAGGAAAAGTGAGGAGGTGGGAACCCTACACGGAGGGGGGACAGAAGACCTCTGGCCACGAAGGCCAGATGCTGACAGAACACCTGGAAAGGCCCTGTTTCCCAGGGGGCGGAGACTTCAGAACACCTGCAGGAGAGGTACCTGACCTGCAGGCACCAGGGCCAGTTTCATCCCCAGCTTGCTTCAGCAGACATGGAAAATGAAACCAAAGCATGACTCTTCAGGGAAAAATCCTTAATTAGAAAGGAGAGAAGATAGGGAAATCGCTTCAGCTTGAGTAGCCAGAGCTACTCCAATAAAGAGGATCAGACTTGGCCAGAATTTCATGGGGTTCTGCTGCGCGCTCCGTCTGGCCAGCCATTTTCTCAGTCAGGTTTTATAGCTCGGGAGGAAATCTCATGGCTTGAGAGCAATTCTGGTCTCATAAAGGACTTGTCTTTCTTTGTGGTGTCTCAGCTATGTGAGGCTGTTTTTCCCAAAATCCTGGTGACCGCTGGTTTAGGACAATGGTTGGAGACTTTTAGGAGTAATTAAAAGGGGAAGCCACACGAACTATGTGTTACAAAAGCTGGTCATCAGATGTCCCTATGAATTTTTAAAATTAATTACTCTTATCTTTCTGTTCTCTATTTGAAGGGAGGATAAGACAGGCTAGGTAAATTTAGGACTAATGAATTTTTTTTTCTAGTAATGTTTTCTAAATAAGTAACATATCTATGTCTAATGTTTGCAGTGGCCTACAGGGTATTTGGAGACCCAAGTGAAGAGTCAGAGGCCTTACCAAAAACTACTTTTAAGTACTAGATTACCTCAGAAGGAAGTACAAACCATGCTTTTTTTGTTTTTTCCTGAGACAGGGTCTCGCTATTTTGTAATTCAGGCTGGCCCTGAGTTCAGCCTTGAACTCAGCAATCCTCCTCCCTCTGCCTCCCGAGTGCTGGGATTACAGGCGTGAGCCACCACGCCCAGCACGGTACCTCCTCACCTGGCACGCTGCTCCTTCCTCTCCTCGCTTTGATCTCTCTGTCCCTTCTCTGTCTTCTCACCTCCTTCCCTTGGTAGGGAAGCCTCAGAGCAATTCTATCTGGGCCTCAAACCCCGTCCACTCGTTTCACCAACTCTATCTCTGCCTCTTCACCAGCTCATTTGATTCTAAGGTAGTATTTTCAGAAGAACAGAAAACATCGACTTAATAGACATTATCACTACTGACAAGGCTCAGGTAAGGAAGAAGAGACCCCTGA
The DNA here is from genome assembly GCA_004026965.1 of Petromus typicus. NCBI lineage: Eukaryota > Metazoa > Chordata > Mammalia > Rodentia > Petromuridae > Petromus > Petromus typicus. The sequence continues at coordinate 6,369 of PVIR01020317.1, forward strand.
TGGGAAACTCAGAACAACCCATGAGGTGAAAGACCACACAGACAAAGGGACGGGACAGAGCAAGGCGCCCGCCCTGGACCTGCCAACATCCCCGCCCAGGCCATCTGGAATGCTGCCCACACATGGCACCGGGGCCGGATATGTTTTCTGCCCTGGCCCCGTGCTCCCCAGCTCGCTCAGGAGTTCTGAGCTCTTCCTCTCTCCGCCAGGAGCTCCCTGCTTATTGAGAGGTGAGGTTTCAGAAAGAGTCTGGAGGCCGTTTGTCAGTTCTCCCACCCTCACGTTCCTTTTCTTTTGTCCCTGCCCCCACTCTTCTTCAGGACTGGATATCAAATCCAAGGCCTTTGCACTGAACTCCATCCCCAGGTCTTCTTAGTTTTACACAGGCTCTTGCTTAGTCTTTAAACTGAATTGCCTGAGCTGGGCTTGAACATGTGATCCTCCGCCTCGGCCTCCCTGAGCTCTGGGAGGACAGGTGTGTACAACCACACCAGGTTCAACCACACCAGCCTCCTGGTCAAGTTTCAGATCAGAACAACTAGTCAGAACTCAGATCAGAACTCACAGTCGCTGAGCAGGGACAAGGTGGCCTGCCGAGCCCACCTCTCTGAATGGAACTCACGGCTCTCCTAGGAACTTCCGGTGTCACCTTCATTTTCTTTCCAAAATGGCCCCCAACGACTGTGTTTTCTTTTCCACCATAGTCCCAGTGGGCCAACCATTCGCTAATAAAATCACCAGAGAACAAACAACTGCAAAACGTCAGACCCTGTGTGCACCTAGTTTAGTCCTTATGGAAGCCCTAGCGCATAAGGACAGTCTCCCAGTGAGGGAAAGAAAAGCCACTTCCTCCTTCAGCTCTGTCTCACACGCAGTAGAGTCACACAGCCAGGATGCACAGCCGGGTACCCTAATCACCACACCCCCGACCCCCGCCACCTGTTCCCCCTGTTCAACACCTTGCCTACCCCAAGTGGCAGGGCAGCAACATTTGTTAACTAGCCACTGTGTGCAGAGCGCAGGGCTGAATGTGCTACGAGGCGAGAGCCCTGAATCTGCACCTTGAGATCTCAGCGGGCAGGTAGGAGAGCGCATGCGCGGAACCAGGCCACAGCATGAAAAGGGCGCAGGGCGCAGAGAACACACTCCCAGACTTTACGGAAAGGAAAGAGAGTTGGAGGAGTATTGCGAGGGAGGCAGGACGCTCCCTTGGAAGATGCAAAGAACAGAAATAACCCACGTCCGAGCAGAAGAGCTGGCACGTTCCCAGGCTGAGGGATGAGAGACATCTAAAAAGACGGAGCAGCAGTTTGCTGTTGGAGCAGAGAGAGGGGCGCTTTCCGGGGCTGCTGGGCTCCTGCTGGGTGAGGAGGTGTGCTTGCATGTGTGCATACACTGATTTGCTATATTAAGCAAGCAGTTGCCATGGGCTGGTTCTTTACCAGAAATGCCATGCAAATGGCACTGGCGGGAAGTTGTTCTTATGGGCATCTGTGGCTGGCAGGGGCTAGTGTCACAGGGCAGCCAAGAGGCAGGAACTTGACTTGAGTTGGCAAAAGTAAGAAAGAACATCTAACAATCTCCGGGAGAGAAATGTTATAATTAAATATATAAATGTTACAATTAAATATATCCTGGAGCAGTATCTATTTGTAAGGTAAAGATGAATATTTTAGAATGAATCAAATGGTGTTTTCTTTTAGTCCTCCTGTGCAAGAGGGAAAGGCCTGAGAAGCAGGTATTAGAAAAATGAGTCAGATAGCCAAAGAAAGTTCAATTTCTACGACCTCAGTGAGCGAGCTATTTACCATCGTTCCCATTATGATAATAGGGGTTTTCTCCTCCCTCTTTTAAATTCACCTTGGAGGACTTTTAGGGGACCTTCCAACGCTTCATGCTGCATAAATAGACAGTTGAAGAAACACAGTTACTGACTGAAACAGGTTCCATCCCAGGCCGAGCGCACTTCCTACCTGAACTTGCAGTGCCGAGCCACAGAAGGGATCCCCACAGCCAGAGGCTCCTCTGCCAGAGGCTCCGGGGCATCGCTGAGCTGGTGGCGTGGGAGCCGGTGAGCCGCAGAGACACCCCACACCGAGCCTAATCATTAACTGGCCTCTTAGCCTAGAAGAGAAAAATAAACTTTCTATTTGCTTAACCTCCAGAGCTTTCAGTTTCTTCTTCTCAAGGAAAATAAACACTTTCGTTTTATTTTTATTTTTTTCCCAGCCAGGGAACATTGAAACACGCTGTTCTTCCTCCTTGAGCCCAACCTAATCAGGAAACTATTCCTTGTACTTCTCCTGTTTCCCATTATGAAATGTTGGTAATGGCCCAGGTGGAAGTCTTTCATCTCCCAGTGGTTACAACCCTTCAGTGTCCTGGAATTTTCTGTGGGCATGTTTGTTTTTCTGGGAAGACTGAACGATCCACAGCGGCGACCTTCTCTTTCACTTTTGAGTCCTGGGCTCAGTGAGACATGACACTGGGTGGATTAAAAAATGGAACTTGCTTCAGTAAAGTACCTTCTTTCATGGAATCTCAGGGCTAAAGTTAAAACCCTGTTTGAGGAGAGAAGTTCAACTTCCTGAATTCATAAATAAAGGAAATAGTTCAAAAGAAAAATGACCTGTGGAGATTCTGTTGGTGGAGTGGCTTAGCTAGGCCTGGATCCTGGGTGGGCCCTAGGTACCTCTTCCCCCAAAGGAGGGGGCAATTGCTGGGCTGGTCAAGAGGGGGGTTGGGCAGGTAGGGGTCCGGCACTTGGAAAACCATTGCTGCAGGGCAAGGTTCCCAGCAGCAGGCCCGGGATCATGCTCTTCGCATAACAGCTCTATACAGTGAGCACTGTCCAGATATATGCACTTACTCAGCAGCCAAGGCTCTGAGCTTCGGTAACCGGCACAAGGGCAGCCGAACAAAGGCGCTGTCCAGCCTATTATCCAGTTCCTCGGAGGAGAGTGCCTCAGGACCGGACTAGATGCGCAAGGGGTTTATCGGGCCAGGGGTGCGAAGAATCAGGATGCTGAAGGAGGTCGGTCCGCCCTACAGGTTGTGTGCAGTCTGGCCTGGGAAGCAGAGGGAGGGAGGGAAACGACAACAGGAAGAGCCAACAGACCGTAGCACAGTCCCTGGAACAGGAATGGTGAACCTTTTTAGAGACAGAGCGCTCAAACTACAACTGCAAGCCCACTTATTTATTGCTAAGTCCCAACACTGCCATTAAGCCTGAATACTGACCCGCTATGGGAAATCTGGGAGGGGTCTATGCTAATGAGCGGCCGCGTGTGACATCATTGCCTGGCGCTGCTACTCCTTTCTGCGCATGCGCATGGCCTCCACTGCGCTGTTGTCCAAGGTCCACCGCTATCGTGGTGCTGGATGACTCGGCTGACGCCGACAGAGAGGGCTCTGCGCAGCTGCTACAGGTGCCCGGGTTCGGGCCAGTAGGATGTCCTCTGGGCAAAGTCTGTTGTTAAATAGTCCTTGTTCTCGAAGGCAAGGCATGCTTGCTCAGTCTCACCATACGCTGCTCAGTGACTCGTGGGGGGTCAGTCTCAGCACAAAGTGAATGCACCTTCGTTTGTTTCCTACGTGGCATTTAGTGGGCCGGGTAATAATGGTGAGTTACTGCCTTCAGTGGAGTTGAGTAGAGAAATACGGCTGTAAACCGATCTCAGGAATAATTCTAGGCCCACCGACATGTGACTACCAAATGACTAGGTTAACTTTTTAAAGTGTGAGTTCTACACCTACCTTTTTTTTAAAAACCAAAAAGTACAGAAACATATGGGGGAAAGTATATTTCAACAAACACCTCCCATTCCGGTTTCCTAGATCTTATAGAAGGGAGTGACCATATACATATATGTATTTTTTTTTTGCATATCCTTTTAAAAATAATTGATCTCATTTGTCTTTTACTTATGACACAAACACTGTTGAACTTTACTTTCCACAGTATATAAAATATTTTGGACCTCCTTCTTTTGTGTAGGATTGCCAACATCAGTAGAATTGTCATAAAATTGCAGTGCCCAACCAAAATGACTCCAGTCCCTGTCTTATGATTTTCAGGAGGCCCAGTCTTTTGCCATGTTCTTCTTCAGGGTGAAGAGTGTGATTTTGGTCCTATTTGTACTGCATGTGAACACACACACACACACACACACACACACACACAGAACACAAGCAGGACACAAGACAGTTCCACACTGGCCTGGAACGGATACAGCTCCTCCCTTGCTTAAATTCTGAAGAATAATTGCTGAAGTGACAAGGACAAGCTGGTCCTACTCTAGCCCTCTCTATCCCAGAAACAAGATGTTCTTTAATGCTGTACTGAGTTGTGTGACGCTCGGGTATGAAACACAGCCTGCCTGCTTTGGGGGGCTCCTCCCCTGCGGGGCTAGTTGAGCAGATACAGAAGAGACTTTCTCTGCCTGGGAAGAGCTTCGGGGAACTGTCTTCTGTTGCTTCTGTTGCTCCTGCTTCTGTTTGTAAGCCCTCAGCCCACTCTCTGTAAACTGTGTAGGGTCTGCTGTCCCACAGGACTCAGACCAGTACGCTGTGAAGCTGCCTCACATATAACACAGTCTAAATTCTTAGAGAGAGAGGACATTTCATGTCCCTAACACTCCAAAGCATATCAACTTTGCTCTCTCTCTCTCTCTCTCTCTCTCTCTCTCTCTGTGTGTGTGTGTGTGTGTGTGTGTGCCCCAGGTGACTCTAAGCCTCTAAGTACTAAAAGAGTTTGAAAATTGTTTGTAGCTTTCGAATAGCAGTTTGATGCTAAATTTCCATGGTGTAGTATTTGCTCCCTGAAATCTCATAGCTTCAAAGTAAAATGACTCGTGAGCCTTCCAGACTTATCACTGACTGTGTGCTACAAGACAGACCCATGAGAAAGTCGAGGGGAAAGGAAGCTTTAGGGACCCTTTTAGTTGTATCAAAATTCCCCAGATGGTAGAGAAAACTGGCTGGAAGTGATGGGCCAGGGTTTCCCAGGGCACCCACTTCACGGCAGCCTGGCTAAAAAAGACATCAGATGTATCTTGTTTAAAAATCAGTAATACACGGGTAGCATCTTCATTATCACAAGTTTTGTTTGAGTGCATACCATGTGCCAGACAGTATTCTATGTAAAACGTGCAATAAACCCATCAGGAAGATACTATTTCCAGCCCCATTTTCTACATGTGAAAACCAGCAGTTTAGAAAGCTTGCCCATGTCACAAAGCAAGGATTTTAATCTCACATTCTTCAAGTGTTAGAGCGGAAAATCCATGGGACCCTGAGAGGTGGTTGTGACATTCAGGTCCCAAAAGGAGAAGTCAGAGGCTCGGCGAGGTGGGCAGGTGTAACCAGATTCAGTCCAGAGAGATGGGCATGTCACAGCCCAGGCCTTGGGTGGGGGCTTCTCACTGGCCAAGAGGCACTGGGAAGGCTGAGGAAGAGAGATCTCCTAGGAGGGAGAGCGCTGGAGAGAGTGAAGACCCTCTGCCCCTCTCTCAGCTTTACTGGGGCTCAGCTCTGCCTTCTCCCTACCTGGCTGAAGGCATGGATCCTGAACTCACACGTGTTTCTCTGTCCTCAAGCCTGGTCTGTGGAAAATCAAAAACAGAAGGCTGCTTTCACCATCATCTTACTCCTGAGTTTCATTTTGACTCTAAGGAATGACTTTTCAAAAACTTATGGTTAACAATTACCCTGTGATAATTCAGTGTGCAAAGAAAAAAAGGCTTTGGAGCCAGCAATGTTATGACATAATGGGAAGAACGAGACAGATGGGGCAGTGCACACCTGGAATGCCTCTCCTCTGGGAGGCTGAGGCAGGAAGATGCTAAGTTCAAGCCTAGCCTAGCAACTTGGTGAGAAAAAAAAATAGTTTCAAAAAGGCTGAGGATTGGCTCAGGGCAAAGCTCCTGGATTTAATCCCCAGTAGTGGAAAAAAAAAATAAAAGAAAGGGAGGAAAAATAATAAGAAGGAGAGAATGGAGGAAGGATAGATCAGTCTCTGAACAGATCTCCTATAACCCTGGTAGATAAAATTGCTTAGAGAATCTTTTGTTCTAATATTCTGTCTCTGATTCTGCTTCCTGACGCAGAGCTCTTACTGCCTTTGTAACTTCCTGCACCTTTTGCTCACATGAGGTGACTCTTGTTAGGCTCCCGGGTCCCATCAGACTGGAGACCAGCTGCCAGGAGAACCTGTGACTTTGCGACTAGAGGGTTGGAATTTTCACCCTTGCAGGGGAGAGAGGCTAAAGGCTGAGTTGATCACCAGTGGTCAGTGACGTAATAATCAGTCGTGCTTTGCTAATGCAGCCTCCACAGAACCATCCAAGGGATACAGGAGAATATATCTCTCCGATGTGCAAAGTCTGGGTCTCCATAAATCAAAGAATGAATTTTTTAAAAAAGCAGTGACAAAATGTATTTGGAAAAGTAAAAGTGAAGAGTGAGCAAGAAACTGGCTCCTCAGTTTTGGGCTGAGTAAATGAGGAAAAAGCAAGATAAAAGTACATCCTAGAGGGCACAGGACAGGTTATCACGAGGGAAGCCATGACAGCAAGACTTTCTTGACATCTGTGTCCTTTTATAGCGTCCAAATCTCTAGGAAATGAGAGAACGTCTGCATATGAGAGGCAGTTCTGGGATCCTGTGCATCAGGCAGATGTCAAGTCTAGTCCACTAAAAACCTATCACGTTTTCAGGAGAAATCCATGTGTAAGGCTTTGGGAACTATTGTGCTATGTCTTGTGGTTTTATATTGGGACTCTACAACCATAATTTTGATATTTCTATTTTTCACTGATTTCTTTGAGCCGAGTCCCCCCTATCTGTACATTAGTTTCTAACTTAACTGGCTACCAGGACTGGCTCTGGAGAGTTCCCAAGTTACTGAGAGTGTGGCAGATCCTGGAGAGTGTGGCCAGACAGGCCACAGCCCACCCCCTCGCACACGTGTTACCAGTGCCTCACTTACATCTGGCTGTTCATTGGTGGCCTTTGTAATACTGTTGTAGGTGGGTAGATGACTTTGACATCTTGTAGGCAATTAGACAGCACTGGCCCTCGAAGAGCCCACACAGATGATAGTCAAGAAGTCAACATGAAATACAGTCAAGAAGACCTTCACTGAAGGTCACCATTACCAAAGGAGAAAGCTACCCCACCCATGTAGGATGAATGGCAGTGATTGATAATTCTAAATCGGCTTGGGTGAAGACCAAAGTCTTAACCCACCTGTTCCAGAAAAGATCCCTGATTGAAAATCCTTGTATGCTCATTATGTCACTTGCTTTCCCATTGGATCCCCATTTCATCACTATCACCTAAGTGACTATACTTGTGATCTTATTGGTTGATCATGGTTTTGTCCATTTTGTGATTTCTCCTTGCACCATACTACCTAAGTGACCGCACTTGCAATGTTACGGGTTAACTACAGTTTTGTCCCACTGTGAATCTGCCTCACTTCATAGCTTTGTTCCAAAAAAATCCCCCTGGAAAGTGAGGTGAGTGGGTCACCCACTTTGAGTCCCCTTCTGTCCGATTTTTCCTAGAATTCATTGATTTTAGAAAACACAAACTGGAGTTTCAGATATCTAGCAGGTTGAGAGTGAGGCTTGCTTGCCTGGCTCAGTGTCCTTTATGATAAACTGGCAAACAGATTCCCCTTAGTACTATGAGTCAATCTAGCAAACCGACTGTACTCAAGGGAGCTGAGGGAATTCTGACTTACCGTCACAAACTCAGAACACAGGTCCCAATCTGGGGCTCGTGATTAGCATTTGGAGTGGGGTCATCTTTGGGGTCTGAGCCTTCAACCTCTGGGCTCTGGTGATAACTCTGCAAAGTGTCAGAGCTGATTTGGAGGAGAACTGCTGGTTCTGCTGGAGAACTGCTTGGTGTCGAGGAGAAGCCCCACTTCTGATCTGCCATCCGAACTGTCGAGAGGGCAGACTATGTGACAACACTTCAGGGTGCTCTCTCCCTGTTGCCATAGAGATGAGCTGGCTTGAAAGCCAGCTCTACTTTATCCCACCTCCCTGTGTGACTTGAGATGAACAGAACCTTTCAGAGACCCAATGTTTTGTTTGCTAACAGACTATCACAAATTGCCTGACACTAGCAACACTCTCATCTTCAACTCTTGCCTTCCCTCAGTGGAAGACCCTCTCCTGCTCCCCAGGTATCGTTCTCCCCAAGTCTCAAACAGCAAGGGTGGAAAAAGATAGTGATACATGGGAGCAAGTTTAGCTCCCGACCTGCTCGATACCTGAAACATGAGCTCGTGTTCTCTAGAATTTTAAGAACAACAGAAGTTAAGATAAGAAAACTTTATTGAGAAAGAAAGCTTCTGCCTAAGAGGGACAGAAGAGGGACCCGAAGGTGGGCGACCCGCTCAATTCACTTTCCGGGGCTTTTATGGAGCAAAGCCACAAGGTGAGGAGGGTTTAAAGTGGAACAAAATTATAGTCAACCAGTAACACTGCAAGCACAGTCACTTAGGTAATATTGGTACAATGAGAAATCACAAAATGGACAAAACCGTGATTAAACAATAAGATTACAACAAGTATAGTTGCTTAGTTAATACTGATTGAATGGGGAGCCAATGAGAAATCAAGTCACATAACAAGTGGGCAAGGAATTTTAGTTCATTTTTTTCTAGGAGAGATGGGTCAAAATCTTGACCCTCCACCCAGGAAGGAGATTGAGGCCTATCAATCACTGCTTTGTTGGGGGGTAGTTTTCTCCTTCGATAACACTGACCTTAAGTGAAGGTCTCCTTTCTTGCGGGCCTTACGAGGGTCAGTCCCGTCTAACTGCCTGCAAGATGTCTAGCTAGCTCCCCTACCTATAACAATGGCAGCAAGGCTGTCTGCCAGCTCCTATCTGAATTACCCTGGCTTCTCGACCAGACTCAGCAGCCATTCCCTGACAGCTGGGCCAGTAGCTGAGCTTTCCTTCCTTCCCCTTTACCACTTTAATAGTTCTGTGCTGTTAAAACAAAACAAAGCCACAAAAATGTATGTGTACTTCCTCCTGTGAGATGAAGAGCCAGAGATTGTGGTCAGAGAAACTTGGAGATGGGTGGATGAGTTTGAGGCTAATTTTGCAGATCTAAAAAGAAATTATTAGCCGGATGTCATGGCTCATGCCTAAAATCCTAGGTCACTGGGAGGCTCAGGTATGAATGTTGAATGTTCAAAGTTCAAGCTCTGTCTAGGCAGTTTAAGAATTTTGCAAGACCCTGTCTCAAATACAAACAAAAAAGGCCTGGGGATGCAGCTTAGTGCAAAGGTCCTCAATTCAACCCTCAGTACAAAAAATTTTTTAAAAAAATAGAGCAAGGAATGATTGCCAAGACTTCTAGAGAATATCTATCATCTAGCAATCTTAGATAACACGGAAAACAAATCAGCAGCTTCACCAGCAGGCCGAATAAAGTGCCACCCCTCCTAGAGTCCACGGGTCCTATTCTTCTTCAGTGATGAGTTAAACTGATCACCATAGCAAATGGGTACTGTCTGAGGCAACTGTATTTACCTTAACATTACGCATAGGAGTAAGTTTGTAATCTCTTTCATTGTAATTCTCTCTCTCTTACACACACACACACACACACACACCCTCTAGCAGGCAGCGGAAGTGTGACGGTGGGGAAAGCAGTTGTTCTTTTCAGTTGCTTCTGCATCTCTAACAACTGTGATGCAAGGTTGCCATTTGAGGGTGAAGTTTTGGAAAGAGGATTTTTTTCCACATTTTTTTATTTGTACGCACTGGTTACATGGGTCACTAGGTTTTACTTTGGCAGATTCGTACATGTACATCACATATTTTGATTATTTTTCACCCACCCATACCCTCCTTGCCCAGACTTCTTCCTTAGTTTCACATTTGGGTGGACTCAGTACAAACATTTTTATCATATTTACCCCCACCCCCATCGGCTGCCCTTAAGAGGAAACTTAAGCAAAAAGAGCCTGAAAGTCTTAAGTGCCTGTGACGAACAGTGAAAATCAGCAACAAATATATAATATTTGTAAAGAGTCCTTTCAGTGGCTAAAGCATTACACCAGATAACCGATGCTAAGGCCACCCAGCCCCTGCTCTGGACCTAACCTCTTACACTTTCTGCACTGTATCTTATGGGGACCCAGGAAAACAGTCCCCAGGAGGCTAACTAGGAAGTCACTGCAGGCTGTAATCAGCCTCCTCTAGCCCCAGCTGAAAACCAGGGCCCTGGAGGAGCATCTTGGCAGTGGTAGTTCTGTGACTGTATGGACAGTCCGCCTGGACAATCAGAGAAGGTTAACCTGCAGGTTTTGCCTGAAGTGGGTCTGGAAGGATAAGAAGGAATTTACCAGGTGGGAAAAGAGAAAGACAAACACCAAGGAATGAAGGAGGGGGCCGGTGTACTCTCTGCAATCTGATCATCTGTTATCTGTGAAGACAGCTCTGAGGAAAGCACCAGACAGGAGTTTAGGCAGCAACATTCACTTAGGACACAGGGACCAAGAGTCCACTGTGTGCCCAGGCACTTCGGTAGGTTTTGCCTGGAACAGTAGACAAACACAAGGACAATAATAAATGGGTGTAACATGTTAGGGGACAGGACAAGCAAAGTCTTGAAAGCACCCAGGAATGGTAACTACCGAGGCTGGTGAAGCTTGGATTGTAGAAATCCAGATGAAACTATTCAGTGCAACACAGTGAACCAGGTGAAGGATTTAAGTGTGCTAAGAGGTAGAATACCTAGTAGATACTACACAATGGCCAGATGTCTACAGCTCGCCCTTGCGGGCATCTCTGAGTCTTCATCTGAAGACATTCATGTTTGGTTTTCACAAAAGACAAGCCAAGAAGTACCGGGGAGTGAGAATCTTTGGAATGGTCCTCATCCAATGTAGTACGGAAGCTGGTTGGTCAATAGTTCAGGTTGCTTGCTGTTAGAAGGGACCCTTCGAGGACTGTCTTAGGCAGGGACTTGGGGGGACTGACCGCCCTGCTCCAGGGGAAGTCTGCTCATCCACACACCCTGGGTTGTTCCCTTCCCTTGAGGTCTCACTTCTCTCTTCTCTGATGGTGCTTCCTGGAATCACCTCCTGAGTTAACTCCCTGCACTCAAATCCTTGCCTCCATACCTGGGGTATGGGTGGGGGTTGGAGACCCAAAGGAAATAAATCAGAAAAGAAAACTTTTCAGGACTATCAAAGAGGAGGCGATGAGATTACTAGCGTGGGAGACGCCCCATTAACGAAGATAGAAGACTTCATTACACAAAGACGGATGGATTCAGTGAGAACACAATGAATCTGGAAAAACAGCTCAGCGTACCTGGGGGACTTTTGAATCTCAAAACCCCCTCAATGCATGGTTAAGGTTCTTGACTTTAGAAAAAAGCGAAAAGAAACTGAGCAGAAAAGGGACTACATAGAAGAAACCATGAGAAACGAACCTCTCCTCTCCCTAAAGGCTGATGACGGCGTCTTCTTTTGACCCAAGAGAATACAAAGCCCTCGCAGTCTTTTCCAGTCGCTCTCTGTACTCCAGTTTCTCATAGTTGGAAGGGCTGACTCCTTTAAAGCCGTGCAGGACCCCCCACCAGCAGCCAGCGATGGTCGCCGTGGAGTCACTGTCCCCACCATGGAAAAAAGCGCGGTGGGCGAGCTCCTTCCACGAGTCCCCTGCAGCGAGGACAGCGTCGTAGGCGATCATGGGGGCATCGTGCCCACTGCTGCCGCCCCAGCCGGAGTAGCTCAGGGAGGTGTAGAACTGATCTCTCTCCTTCACATCAAAAGGCTCAGGGAAGCTGGGGGCTGACTTGCCTTCCCAAATCCCTCTAAGTTTCAGGTACTTTTCCCACTGATTCTCGAAGTAGGACCTAGAGGGAAGAAAAATAAGCAGTCAATTGAAAAACTAAAGTCAAAAGCCTTCAGGAAAAGCACCAAGTGGGGGTAGGAAAAGAGAAAAATTCCACAGTGACTTCAACTTCATAGGCCAATGAGCATAAACTGCACACACAAAAATAAAAATTAGATCGAAGTCCTAGTCATTTCATGAGTACGTGCTAAGTATCTACACAAACAGGGACCTGATTGCTAAATAAAGAAAATAGATATCAAGTTAAAAAGTAGGAAATAAAGGTTAATTTTTCCTATGTTGAGGGTGATGTCAAGCATTCTTTCTGGGGGAAAGTTTAGCACCTCACAACCAAGGATGACTTCAGCAGAAACCCTCTGGCCTTTTTATTCTAAGAAAGAGAAGGTGAAGTAAAATCACCAGAAGGGGAAGATGCGGCTGTGCTGCTTAGTAATTAGCCAGTGGAAAACTCTATCTCCACGGTGTGCTAAGCTAAGGTTTCAAAACAGTATTTGTATGTCAAGACAATGCTGGAAAAAGTCGTTGTATGGAAATAGGAAATGAATGAGAAAGTTCATCTGGGGACGTAGCATCAAATGGCCACATGATTACAGAAAGCCGAAGCATGAAACAGGGTCCTTCCATGACAGGGAGAGAGAGCAGCTACACCATGCACTGGGCTCCACCCGGTCACCAGGTGGCAACTGTGGCTGGATTGGAACTCGGAACCCTCAGCAGACGGCCGGGAGGGGCTGGCTGGTGAGGACCCACGTGGCTGCTGTGATCTCTGAGTCCCAGGCACACGAAAGAGACTCCTTTGCACATACAGACCCGCACCGTCCAGCAGGGCGGCCCCGCACACTCACCAGTGTTGAAGGTTTTCCTCTACAAAGTAGCCTGACTGGACGATGTACTTTTTAGCTTCCGGCAGGATCTCCAGCAGTCCTCTTCCCCACTCCCGGGGCGCTCGGCCATTCACAGCGTAGGCGGTAAAAAGGGCGGACACAAGGGCGCCCAGGTAGCCGGTTGGGTGGTGATGGGTCATCCGGCCGCTCTCGATGCTCACGTGGATCAGCGTGTCCAGCTGGCTCGGGTGAGGAAACCTGAGGCCGATGCACATGGCCCGCATGGCGGCCCCGCAGCCACCTTCGTGCTTGTTGAAGGGAATCCTCCAGCCCTCGGCCTTGTCCGGCTCCAGCCTCATGCAGTTGGACACTGAGGTATCACCTGGGAAAGGGTTAGGGGTGGAAGTGGGCGTCATTGTCACCGAGGCAGAAGCCATGGATGGAAGAAAGAACTAAAGTCTATCTCCAAACTTCTCCACTAGAAAGGGAAAGTCAGGCAGTTACTGCTTCTAATGTCTGTCAACCCCAAACCTTAATCCAGTGATAGGACTTTCTTTACATACCATCCGGCACACGGTGGCATCATTTAAAAGAGAGGAGAAATGTGGAGTCTACCACTTAGTACAGAGACACCACAGTACCTCACAATGTAGTCTTCTCTTTTGTAAACGACTAAGGAGGCTCAGAGTTTCAAAACTTGCTCAAGATCACATAACCAGCCAGTTGGCGGCTGACTCCAAAGTCCAAAGCCACGCTCCTACAGGGTCCAGTAAGAAGCCTGGATCCTCGAAGCCCCAGTGCTGCCTGGCCTGGGCAGGGATCCGGGCACACATCGGGCATGGGCACAGCAGTGGGCAGAGGGGCATTCCTGCTTCCTGCCCAGTGAGCTTATTCCTAACGACGTCCACAGAAGGCATGGATAGAGAGAACTCTCTAGGTGCCAAACCGAGGACCTAATCGGAGGCGAGGACAGGATGGACAGAAATGGGCATCCTCAGGTTACAACAGGCCCTGAGCACAGCCAAGGCGGGAACACTTCATGTGGAGGCGGAGCCCCGGGGCTGAACTACATCCTTCCAACTTCCTGTGCTGAGTGAGTCCCCCGCAACTCGGGAGGCTGAGTTAGGCTTTTAACAACCCAGAACTGGGAGAGCATAAATGGCTGTTTGAGAAGCCACCCAGCCTACAACATTTTTGTTATGAGAGCAGACCATCTAGGTGAAGAGGTTGGTCAAATGGACAAGGAAAGGTCAGAGTCAGCGGCGGCTCCAGAGTCAGCAAGAAGTTCTTCTTTGGACTTTGGGCAAGAAGCACATGTGAGCAGGCCCGGGGTCAGCAGAGGACTCTCCTTCCCTCCCTCCTTCCTGTCTTCCTTCTTTCTTTCCATTTCACTCTTTCTTTTGGTAGTGGAGCTGACTCTACGGCCTTTGTGCTGACATACATCTACATCCCTTTCTTATTTTTATTTTGAGATAGGATCTCACTAAGTTACTAAATTGCCCAGGCTGGCATCCTCCTGCCTCAGCCTCCCATAATGCTAGGAGTTTCAGGTATATGCCATCATACTCAGTTCTTTCCGTTTTTCTAAAATATTTTCTTTGTACTTATTCATTGCCAACTAGAAAATATGAACAAATAAAAGGAAAATAAGAAACTATACTCTGACCAGTTCCACATAATTGCTAACATTTTCATGGATATCTTTGTAGACTTCACCCAACACAGAGGTACACATGTGTATTTTAAGTAACAGTGGGTTTTTAACATACACAATGTTTTGAAATCTGGTTTTTCACTTACTGATGCCTTCCTACATCAGTAATATTCACCTGTAGAATTTTACACGGTTTTCAATGAGTCACCACATGTAAGTATGATGGACATTTGAGCTTTTTTTTTTAAATATTTATTGGTACATTATGAATACACATCATCATCGCATTCAACACTGAGCATTTGTACCAGAATATGATATGACTTGATTCTCATTTTTTCCCCTTTCCCCCTGCCCTGCAACTCCACCTCTTATATACATAATCTTTGTTTCCTTTTTTCTTTATTACTATCACATTCTTTTTCCCCTTGTTATTTACCCCTACACACTCTTCCTTTTTTAAATATTTTCTATTTCACAGTATCAACTATATATACTACAACTCATTTACAACTTCATTTTTTCATACCAGAGAAAAGATACGATATTTATACATCTGTGACCTATTTATTTCACTTATGAGGATGTCCTTAAGGTACATCCATTTGAGTGTGAATGATTCAATCTTATCATTTTTAATGGCAGAGTAATACTCCATTCTATAAAAGAACCACATTTTCTTTATGCAGTCTCCAGTTGATGGACATTGTGGTTGTTTCCAAGATTTAGCAATCACAAACTGAGCTGCCACAAACATGAAATGTACATATGTCGCTGTGATATGAATCTTTAACTCTTTTGTGTATTACCTAGCAGAGCAATGGCCAGGCCAAATGAAACCTCCAATCCTAGCATTTTGAGGAATCTCCACACTGATCTCCACAGAGGTTGTACGAGTCTACATTCCCACCAATAGTGGAGAAGGGTTCCTTTTTCTCCGCAAGGCTGTTTCTATTTTTATCACAACTACTAATGCTAGTATTTCCCTGAAATCTAAGCATTCATTGACATCTCAGTGATGTGCACGGGCCGGTGTCACTCTCCCGCCTGACCTCCCCGCCATGCTCACCTGGGGCCCGGCCGGCCATGTCCTCCATGCAGTCTTGGTAATGCTTAGCGAGCAGCGGGTAGAGCCGAGCCAGGTGGGGGGCTTTCCCGGCTTGCAGCAGGGCCTCGGCTGTGGCCAGGTGCATCACCGTGTCGTCACTGACCCTCCACCCCTGCACATCTATGGCGTCCAAGCCGCCCAGCGCCGCCAGCTGCTGGTGTATCTTCTCCCCATCCTGCAGGAATTCCCACTTTCTGTTGAAGAACCCCAGGGCATCTCCAGCGGCGCTCAGCACCATGGCGGCCACGTATCTCTCTACCAGCACCCCGCACATGCTGTGGCTCGGTGAGCTGTCTGAGGGGAACGGAGACAACTAAAGAGAGAGGGAGGAAGAAGCATTAGCTTCGGCATCGTGTGGTGCGCTCGCTGCTTGCAGGCATTGTGTTTAGTGACTCTCATTTAATCCCTTCAACTGCTCCGTGAGGCGTGGATTATTAGGTTCAATCTCTACGGGAGCAAAATGAGGATCATGAAGATAATGCAGTTTCAGTAAGATGAGGTGTGATTGAAAAGTATGTTTAGATTTTTAAAACTTTATTAGAGAGAAAGACACGTGGTCACTAATCTTCAAAACATAGCCTTCATTGTGTGACACTTCCAGAACCAGTTCCGGAAGTCCTCTTCTGTGAGGGCCTGATGAGGTGTGACAAAGACCATGAATGCAGCTGCAAGACGCTATTTGATGGAAGGACAGCTTGTGAAAACATACGTTACAGTGTCATCCACCTTATGTGCAGGGTCTGGCACTGCGTGGTGTCTGGCTGCCCCCAAAGGCAAAACGGTCCAAAAGGTAAACATTTTGAATTGATTCAGGATATCAAGACAGCGTAACTAAAGACACTCACAAGAGAGGATCTCCAGAACTGCTTCAGAAAGTCGTAACAATGGTACCCTAAGTGTGTTGGGAGGGTGTTTTGAGGGGTATTAATGACAACGTGCCTTTTATTGGGATAAAAATTTTAAAAGTGTAAACATACATTGCATCTTCAAACAGACCACCAGGCACGGCGCCCACAAGTGGCAGAGGTAGAACTCCAACCTGTCTCCTGGACTCCTCGGGCCATGACCTTACGCATGACCTTGTCTTTGCCTCTTGGTTAAGTGTCGAACCCATCACATTCCGCAAGTCAACCCAAAACCATAGTTTTTGTCTTTGTAGTTGAGCTCCAGCCTTGGAAATGTAGCCTGCTTTTATATGAATAATAAACTTCTACTGTTAATCACAACAGAGTCTGCAAAGTGCCTCCATGTTCGCTGTCTCCACCACAGGCTGGACTGCAGTATGCATTTCGCAGGTAAAGAAACTGCAGTTCAGAGACTAAGTTCACCCAACTGGAGCAAAGGCTCCAGGCCCAAATCTCCCGACTCCAGCCACAGGCCTGGTGTTATTCAAGGTCTAGTCTCCCAACTGGGAAAATGATAAGGGTGCCCTCTTTTCGTCTTTTCCTGTGTGCAGGCTTGAACCTCTGCATGCTAGCCAAGTGCTTCACACAGACTGGTGTGAGGATTGGGTGGTCCATTTTCATAAAGCACAGTAGGGCAGGCACATAATAAGGACTGTCTTGTAATCAGTTTTATTATTCATGAATAGTCAGGGGAAATACTCTGTTATTGAACTAGGATGCTTCCTTCCCATCACTTTCCCTTCAACTGAAATATTTAGATCTTGTTTTTCTTCTAAATGAGAATGCTCTAGAGTGACACTCTCCTGACTCTCCCAACTAACAATCCCTGGTGAAGAGCTGGCTTCCCTGTGCCTGCCGCTCCCAAGGGCCCTCCCCCTGCAGCCCCGCTGCGGGGTTCCTGTGGCTTAGATCACAGCTCTCAGTCACTCACACCGCAGGTGCCAGGTGCGAGCTTACTCCTAAATTCCCTCCCGAACCTCTGCCCTTCTTCAACCCCTTGGGCTTAACTCAGTCTTCTCTGAATTCAGCATTCCTACACCGCGTTCCTCATCATGCTGAGGTGAAGGGTATTTGTACATCGTTATTTAGCAACTGGAGTTGCGCTAGACACCTCTACACTGGGAAAGAAGCCATCTATCCTCAGGCTGTATTTTCCTACTTGTTAAGTGGCTAGCAGAAACGATGTAGTCACGCATTAGATAGATCTCACACACACACACACACACACACACACACACACACACACACACACACACACACACACACACCCATACCTCAACGCCTTATCCTCCCGCTATTACACCTTAAACTTGTCTAAAGTCCGTGATCGCTCCTTCTTTCCAGGCTCTGGGATCACCGGAGGAGCGGCCCGGCACACACGCTTCTGCGGTCGCCAGCACCAGGAAACGTGGAAGGCGGGACTGACACACCGCCGGAGGAGTTTACCTGCTCGGGAGAGAGAAGTGGACCGGCTGTCGGGGCGCGGACCGGGTGGGCCGCGATCTCCGATCACTGATCGCCAGCCGCGGGCGCCGTGACCGAGCCTTGGCCCGCAGTTCCCGGAGGTGGGGCCGGGGAGGTGGGGGAGGCCGAGCGGCGGACGGAAGTGCGGCCGGTCCTGTCCTGGTCAGAGCAGAGGCAGGACCCTTCCCGGAGCGGATCAACCCTCCCAGCTGTTGTTTGTCTGGCAGAGATTCTGAGTCTCTTCGCACAAGTGTCACTGGCAAAAAATAGAAAATTTAGAGGAAGTGTCAATTTCCTTCCCTTAAATGATGGCTTTAACTACGGCAGTGTTTACAGCCTGGCGGCAGACGTGAAGCCGGGAGACACTCAGAAGAAAAATGTCAAAGTTTAGAATGATGAGTGTGTTCGTAGAAAACAGCTCAGTGTGTACCTGAGGGTAAACCTGGTGGAAGGACAGACATCAAATTGTGAGTGATTCTGAATACCTCTTAGGCTGACCTTCTACAGTAACTTGTCTATATTCTGTGCATAAACATTCGAAAACGGAGAAGCCAGCCGCAGTTTACCCTCGAGTGTGTACGCCTACAGTCGTAGAAACACAAAACGAAGGTCCATTTTGCAAATACTTTTTCATAACCTTTAAAAAAAATACTTACTGGCCGGGGATTGAGCTCAATGGTTCCAGCGCCTGCCTTGCAAGCGCAAAGGCCTGGGTTCGATCCCCAGTAACCACATACAATACTGGGCATGGGGGAGGAGGATGGCTGTGATGTGAGTTTGAGACTGAGCTCAGGGCCAGCCTGAAATACAACGTGAGACCCTGTCTTAAAACAAAAAACCCAGAACAAAACTACTTGGCTTTATCAATTACTGCCATTGAGTCCAAGAGTTCAGATAAATTAATATTTGTAGAGTAAACCCTTCCAGCTTGATACAAAACTGCGGGAGACCCTGATGCTCAACTGGGGTCCTACACCACCATGAAAACTAGAGAAGGATGAGGTGGGCGGAGGCGACAGGAAGCTATCACTAGGCAGCGGCCCTTTGACTCTAGCAGAGAGTAGAGGTGTCAAAATAGCAGTGATCGAAGAAAAACGCGGACACAACTACCGCAGGAATGTGTTCAAATGAATTAGAAGACAGGTCGAGAGAGAGGGGAACCGAGAGACTTCAGACTCCGAGAACTTCTGGATAGCTAACTCTACATGCCAACCTGGCTGGGCCACAGCATCCAGATGTTTGCTCAGGTGGTATTCCAGACTGTCTGCGAAGGTGTTTTAAAAAATGAGGTGAAGCATCTAGGGAAACTGCAGTTGAGCTGACTTCTGAAGATGATGGGGCAGTAAACTAGAATTGCCACAGCACAGAAGTAATATGCGAGCAGCAATTAGAAAAGGAAAAAAGCAGAGGCTAGGGTGCAGGTGTAGACAGGCGTTTCCTCCCTCAATAAAACCTGCTGGGGCCCAGCTGAGTCATCAGAGTGTATCCTAAGCTTTCTCATTTCCTGCCCCTCTGCCGTGTCGTTCGGAGCCATCTGTAAAGACTGAAGATTTTGAAAACTAGAAAAAGGATGAGGAGACTGGCTCACCAAAGAAAATGGGATACTAGCCCTAAAGTGATTTTAGCACAAGGAGGACCCTGGAGTTAGCTCAGTAGCACCGCACCTGCCTGGGAAGCACAAAGACCTGAGTTCGATCCCCAGAACTTCAAAGAAAAAGCAGTGCAACACAAAGGCACATAAGAGCAAAGGGTGGGGAATATTTGCACAATCTATTGCTCTCTCTTAAAGAAACTGAGCTCGGTGCAGAGAGCCCCTTAGAGTTGGTGTAGCTCAGTTATGCAGAGAGAAGCGGGCCTGGAACTGTGGGCCCGGCCAGGCCTTCTTCCACTCCCCATACCGTCACTTTAAAAAACATAAAATAATTTGCAGGCTAAATGTTGATTTCACTAAAGATGTGAAACCTGACTTTTACAGTAGTCCATGCCCCGGCCAAGAGACTTAAACATCTGTGGGATCACCTAGTAAAAATAGTATTTATAGGAAAATCCTAGATATGCACTGCATTTCTAATAAGTAGGTAATAATCATGTGCAAGGTACCTTGTGGGGAGATGCAGAAGAGCTAGAGGGTTAGAAGCCGGTGTTTGAGAAGCTGGGAGTGACTGTGGCCCTTGTAGGCAGAAGAGAAAGGCCAGGGGAAGTCCGTGCTGTACCTCCCGCAGGGCAGCCTCTCCCTTCCGTAGGTCAGGGCTTCCCAGTCTTGGGTGTAGCCTTTGAAGTCCTTGGTGTACTTCCTAACCCGTGGTCTCCACTCCTGTTCTCTGGGGGCTGCTGGGATTTCCTCCAGGGAGAGAGACTCAGGGGGCTTCCGCTGACACTGAGCTCCACCCCCAGGCACAGATCATCCGCAGACCCAAACTGAGGGACTTCATCACGTGCCAAGTTCTCAGTGCACGAAAACACAGCATCCAGAAAAGGAAAAGTGCTCCTCCAGCCGAATAACGTGGGAGCACTTTGGAGTCATTGTCCTTCCACTGTCCCTCCGTCAGAGTCAGCTTGGGCTCACTGTCTGAATCTGTTCTCACTGGTTTCCAGAAGAGTCTCGGGCACAAGGGGTTAAACATAAAACCAGACACTTAGTTCATCTTGCCTTTCCAGCCCTTGGGAGTGTGGTCTCTGCTACACCTTCCAAACCTTGCTCTTTGGGGAGTGTTCTGAAGCTTAGGGTTCAAACAAAGGCCAACCCATGATGGGCAGCAGAGGGCCGTCTGCTCCAGCGGTGGTTGCTGTAGGCACCGGCCCTTCTCCAGAGCCTTCAAATGATCACTTTCTTTCTCATATTCAAGGAGTTGCCTGAGGTGTCCTTGAAAGCATTTATTGTTCTTTCTTAGAAGAGTCAGAGAATGGGAAATTCCCTTTTCCATTCAAGCCATGCAATTTCTCTTTAGTTGGATGCACAGAATTAAATTCTCCTTTCCTTGAAACCTAGAAACCATGACCTTATGTGAAAGACGGTTGTTTTGTGAGTAAGAAGTAGACGTTAACCCTCTGGTTCGTTTTTCAGAAAAATGTACAAGAAGGAAGAAGGAGGGGAGAAGGGAAGGAGAGGGCCAGTGAGGAAGGAGGGAAGCAAGAGCTCGTTCACTCTGGGAGTGATCAGTAGCTCAGCGCGTCTGATCCGGAAGTCCCCACCTGGTGGCATAGGACGCAGCGCCCCGCGGCCTCCTATCACACTGTCCTGGCATGACAGCACTGAGATGCCTCTGAGTTTCTCCTCCTGTCCGACCATGTCCTCTCTCTGCTTCTCAGACAAAATGAAATAGAAAACTGAAAAATCTGGCTTAGGTAACTGTGTCAGTTTTTGTACACTGGGGTTGGGTGGCCAATGGCTGTAGTGACTTCTAAAGCCTCAAGTGCTGGAATCATGGTTTGCCAGGGTTTCAAAGGCAGGAAAGAAGCCCCGGTTCTTGAGATTTTCTTTTCTTTCATTTCTCTCTCTGTCTCTCTCACTTTCTCTTGCTCTCCTACTGGAGATGTAACCACCCCTGGCCTTCGTGCGTGTTAGGCAAATGCTCTACCTCCGAGCTACGCGCCCAGTCGGTCTCTTCTTTGCTTAAAGCATCTGGCAACAAAACTCTGCAGGTTTATTTGATAGTTCCCCTTTCCAGTTTAATCACCAAAATTCTTCCTTAAGCACTACCAGCATTCGCTTGCTTTAATTTTAATGATGGCCTCTAGTTTGGTTGTATATTACAAGCTCAAAACAAACAGGAGGATATAAGGCCAGAACGAGGCCCTCGACTCGCCTTTTCTTTATATACTAGGTGCTCAGTGTAGCGTCCTTTTTATTATTACTTAGCACTTTCTTCCAGAGCTTTTCCATTTTCTACATTCAGTTTGAAACTGGATGTGACATTTCAATACAGATCTGGGTTTATGGAGAAATAATTCATGCAAAGTCCTATTTCCACCTTCCTGAGTTTTTCCAGCAGACTCCTGTCCTGCTAATTGCCCTGGACTTTTTCTGCTGCTGCCTCTTTCTTCTCCTGTGGACCTGTCTACCTAGTCTCGTCTCTCCCAGTCCAGCCCTCTGTGCACGTCCAGGGTTGGGCACAGCTACAGGTGCCCAGCGGCTCTCGGCTCTCCATAAATTTAAGGGAATCGTGTGGTGCACATGTTAGGAGTTCTGAGTACAGAGTGAGAAAGCTGCTCGGGGGAGCGACCTCTGGTCTGGTCCTCCCTGGAGAGGGATGTTTGATGGACAGAGAGGGAGGACACTCAGGGGGCTTGGGACACTGCTCAAGATTTGTGACAAGAAAGGCTAACATCAAGGGAGCCCTCAGGTGGCACAGAGTCAGCTCCAAATGTCCACTTCTCTTTTCATTTTAAGCACTGTGGTGATTTCCATTTCAAAGAACCAGACAGAGTGTGACTATTGTAAGTGGAAGAAAGGAGTGACCAGTCCTCTCTGCCAGTTTACCTAACTGTGGCACCACTAAAAAGCATGGTGGCCTTAAAGTGTAGCCACCTGGTGCCAAGGGCAGGCCTCACAGACGTGGCCGGGAATCCCAGACCTCTGGGAGGCTGTGGCAGGAGGATTGTAAATTTGAGCCCACACTGTGCAAGGTAGTGAAATCCTACCTGAAAACTAAAAAAAAAAAAAAAGCACAGGGCTGAAGATGTCCCTGGCAGTTCGGGGAGGGGCTCACCCTCTGCTGAGGGGCTGAGAGCCCTGGCCACGCTCCAGGGGCTTCGTCTGGAAACTGTGACCACAAGCTTCTTGTGACTTCTCACTACTGCGGCCGCAGTCATGCCCCAAGATAAACTTCCAGATGCCATGGAAAAATTGTGTGCAAAATGAAAAGAAAACCCCCTGAAATATTTTGTCAGTGCCACAGCGAGTTTTGTTTCCTTGGTACCCTAACCCCAGTGAAAAAGGGCTCCCCAGTCTACTCATTACCAGAGCTGGGATCCAGAGTACTAAATGTGCAAAGCAGTGAAACTTGCAGGGATCCTGAAGCCTTTGCCCAGAGCCAGCCCCAGGCGGCCTGTGGCTTCCCCCCCCCACCCCCCCCCTCCCGGCCTCCTTGCATGAGGAGGTGGAGCCCCCGGAGGACGAGAGAAGAAACAGCAAGTAGCAGAGCGCTGCTGTTATGGTCGCTGCTGCAGAGCGCAGGCCTCCCCTAACGCGCTGCAGGTTCGAAACCCTCCGGCTTCCGGCCAGACGCAGGCGAGGCTGCCTCTCTTGTTCACTGTCCCCTCCAGCAGGGTCCTGTCCACTGACTCGGTCTGGGGTGGCCTTTGAATTGTATTTTGGTGGGATCTGTCATTATATAAATATTTTTACTAATGGTGAAGTCAAATTTGTGTACCTTTTTTTTTTTCCACTTCTAGGTTTTGTATCTTGCTCTCTTAGTCCAGAATTGTAAAAATAAATTCTCATTAACATATACTTTTAATTTTTCCATAAAAATTTTAAGCCTAATTTATTTTGCTTTTTATTAAGGTAAAACTGTAAGTAGATTAAAAGGTTGATGGGGCTGAAGAAGTTACACTGAGCACCAGGAAAGCTGCTCCATTCCTTTCTAGCCACAGGCCTCCCCACCCCCCAAAAAAACCCCTCTTTTTACTGTTCCAGCTGCTTTTTCCTTCTGATAATGTAGTGTCTCAGGCCAGGATCCCTTCACTTCGCCCCATCCCTCACCTCCATCTACGTGATAGTCTCCAGAAGTGTACCCCAGATATCTTTACTCCACCGGTTATTCTATTCTCTCTAGAATCAGGATATACCTTTAATTTTTAAAATATTGACATAGCAGGATCTGAGGAGGTAAAGGGATGGAACACATCTCCTTGGTGCCAAGCCTTGGAAGAGAAGTCTTCCGTGTTTTACAACCAGCAACCTGCATAATACCCGGATGACGCGAGGGCGCGGCCTGCTGTGTGCGGACGCGTGTGCACCTGCCTCGAGCCCTCTCCGAATCTCGGGCTAATTCACACTGAGGTGCAGAGAGCAAACTTTGCTCCGTGTGTGCTGCTCCAGAGTGGGGTAGGATTTCAAAACTTGAGCATACCTTGTATTCCTCAAAAAATGTTGCTCATTTACCCTCAAATGAAACTCATAAAGCTATGTATTTCTCTGCTCATTTTTAAGCCAATACTTATAATTTTATATGACTTTCTACACCTGCAAAGGATGTAATTGCCAGTGTTATCATTTTATTTTATCAATACAGTCGTGTATAAAAAAGCATTATATTGCTTTTCAGTGTATTGACAAGAAGCAAAAATGGAACAAACTGGCATACAGTCCGGATAACAGAAGATATAAAACAAACTTAAAGAAGATATAAAACAAACATCTCTGACACCAATGCCTTTTACTTGCAAAAGTACCCATTGATCTAGCAGAGGTGGGGTGTAAGTTGTTACATCCTTTCTTCTTGTGATTATTCAAATTCTGCAGCTGTGCCCCAGACCAAGTCCGGAACAAAGAAAGTGCGGGTGTGTGGAGCCGTGTCTCAGCAAGTTTTGTCTGTCCTCGTTCAAAGCTC
>PVIR01020318.1:5811-30881 GCA_004026965.1 Petromus typicus
GGTCTCGCTTTGTGGTTCAGGCTGGCCCTGAGCTCAGCCTCCAACTCACATCACAATCCTCCTGCCTCTGCCTCCCGAGTGCTGGGATTACAGGCGTGAGCCACCACGCCCGGCACTGTGGTATGTGGCACTGGTTGCTGCTGGGGGTGAGTCTCCACACCCAGTATTGTTATGTGGTTACCGGGGAATCGAACCCGGGTCCTTGCGCTTGCAAGACAGGCGCCGGAACCACTGAGCTAACTCCCCGGCACTATTTTGAAATTTTTTATTTGCATTTAAAAGTTTATTTTTTAAAGTGTGAATCAATATACATATGTATCCCACTTTTAAAAATATTTAGCCTCTTCAGTACATTGCTATGTGCTTCTTTCTCTTCATAATGTATCTTAGCCATCAGTTTGCATCACCGTACTGTTATCTTCTACTTTTCTCTCTACAGCTAGAGAATATTCTATTGTAGGATGTGTCACAGTTGATTTACATACTTTGACTGGTATTCTGCTGCTAGAAAAATTAAACAAAATGTTCTTTGTGTCCTTGGAGTTATATGTGCAAGATGACTCCTAAGTGTGAGATTACTGAATCAGAGGGTAAAGGCATATGTAGTATTGTACATACTTCTAAATCTCCCTTGCCAGGGGGCTTACATTTTGTGTTCTAGACAGCAGTGTGTGAAAGTACCTCTCCCCAAAAGCCTGAAACACAAGATATTTACTCAAATTCATGGGTTTTTTCCAATCTACTGAATCAGAAATAATGTTCAATGTAATTTTAAATTGAATTCTCCTTATTACAGGTGAAGTTGAATAAATTTTTGTGTATAAAGTCCGTCTGTATCTCATTTTATATGTGCTGAGTATTCATGAATTTTATCCATTTTTCTATAGGAATTTGTCAGATCTTTCAAAGCACTTCATATGTTGTAAATGGTTAATTTTTCTGTGATATAAATTCCAAATGCTTTCTCCGTTCCTACTTGCTTATGTTTTCACTATGTAAAAGTTTGAGTTTTTATTTCATATATCATATTTATCAATATTTTTTCCTGAATATCCTTTGAGTGTAGTAGGATTCTCTTTTATTTAAAGTCATTATATTGCTTCAATTGATTGCATCTTTCTGTTAGTTTAAAACATCACATTTAACCACATGTAGATTCATGGAATTATTGTCAAAATCAACATATATAATACCCTGTTCTTATACTCTTTCCAAGCCCACTCTCATGGCATCAGTAACTCCTATATCTTGGGATTTTAGTTTTCATATATACAATATATTTCCTATAAGTTAAGATAGCATTACTTATTTTTAATAATGCACAGAGAACCACGGTGTCACATGCTCCATACAGACCTTCCCATTGAGCTGCACCCTTAGCAGATGAGTGTAATGATTATACCTGTAATTGCTTTGCCTTACCTAATTTCTTAGGCTAATATTTTAAATACGTGTGAACTAGTGGTGGAGTCAGTGGATCTATCCATTTTCAAGCTTGGATATTTATTTGTCTTCATTTGTCTTCATATATATATATATATATATATATATGTATTACATATATATGTGTATATATTGTATATATATATATTACATATATGCATATATATTATATATATTCAATATATATATATTACAATATAGATTAAAAGGTTACTTTTAATTTTAATTAATATAGATTAAAAATGTTTTGTATTTATAAAACAGGAAAGCAAACTGATTTTTATTGCATAAACTGTCCTATAAAATGCTATGAGTGAAAATCTCTCAAATAAAGATGTATAATTAGATAAATAGACAAATAATAAATATGTAGAATGTTAAAGAAATTAATAGGTTAATGGGGGAAAAGATCTCTAATTCAAATTGTTAGACAAATTTTCCATTTGTGTCCTTTCAGTATGTGTGTGTCACTGGGTGTCCTGGGTGTCCTAGGTGTGTTTGTGTCCTGGGTGTCATTCGCTTTGCCTAGACTTTCATGATTAATAACTAAATTTAAATAAAATTAAATCCAGAAAATGTGAGGGATTTTCATTTTAAATAATTACTATATATATGCTAGTTATCTATTTTTCTAAATCATTATAGAATTGATTCTTATATAACTCAGATTAGCAACACAAAATTTAAACCTAGACATATCAAAACTCCTAATTTTATCCAACATAATTTTTAGAATTTAAAAAGATGAAAGTAATCTCAGTTATCCTTTTTTAAACTAATCACCATTAAAATTAAGGAGTTATCAGAATTGGTTCCTTCTGTGGACAGTAAGCAAAAGGTCAGCTCCATGCCTCCTGCTTTCGCCTCCCTCATGGCCATCTTTATATCCACAAGTTGTTTTCCATATGTAAGTGCTTTTATGTCCAAATTCCTTTTTTTTTTTTTTTTTGTCCAGACACTAGCTGTATTAGACCACCCTAATGACCTCATCGAAAGTCGATTACCCTTATTAAGACTTAATCTCCAAATAAGGTCACATACCAAGATACTGGAGGTCACCATTGCAACACAAAAAAAAATTCATGATATGGTTGGGGCGGAAGAGGCAGTGGTACATAATGTGTGATTTGTATGGGAAGCAGATTACAGACTGATGCAAAAAGTCTCCTTTTGCAATGAGCTGCTAATGATTTGTTAAGTGTGAACAACAGAATTGTGAAATATATGGACCGGTCTGTTAATTGAGAGTCATCTTTGTCTTAGACAAAGGAATATGGTAGTTCTTTCAGTATGGATAGACTCTCTGACCTCATCACAAATTTGACAGGAACATTTATAGAAAGATTTCTCTCATTTTATCTTTTAAGGAAGGAATTATTTTGAAAGAGAATTGTTATTAGCTCGGCACAATGGAACACACCTGTTGGAAGCTAACTGGGAGGCTGAGATGGAAGGGTCACAAAGCCAAGGACAGCCAGGGCAACGGAGCAAGACTGTCTCAAAACAATATTAATAATTGTTTTTTTTTTTTTAAGCAGGGATATTAGTTCACTATTCTATTGGCAAAGAAAGAAGAAAGGAAGGGGAAATGAAAGTATGCCTCTCATATTTTTAAAAGGAAAAAATTAAAAATTGACTTTCTTTTCAGATTTTGGGGAATATATTTCAGGACTTTTAATGATTTTAAGCATTAAACTATAATTTCCCATTGCTCCATCTGATTATCTGGTAAAGTTCAAAAAATGTTCATGTCATATAGCCGTTATTTTTAAAATAAATGTCCTTAAAATATTCAATATAGTTAAGCATGGTAATTCAAAATAAATAGTATTAAATATAAATTTTGAATTATGTGCTCTCTTTTGCTACTTCGTGTTAAAAATTGTAATACTACAAAATAATATCTTGTGTTCTGTCACTGCCCCAGGAAATACCTGCCTTGTTTATTTCTCTTTCTGTATTTTAAATTCAGAATTGTTCTAGGAACCTTTTTGCCATTTTAGGCAATGAATTTGCTAAGCATGTGGATGAAACTATAAAATCCTGACCGTGAAAGCTAAAGAGTCAGTATAAATGAGAACTGACCATATTTCTCTCAAGGCATAAATTATGTATAACATGAATTCAGAAATATTGATACTAATTTGAATTAGAGTTGTTTATTTTTAGTTTTTTTGGAAGAAGTACAGGAGTCTATGGCTATAGATAATTAAGCTGGAATTCAGAGTGGTTTACCTGAAAACTAGAATTATTTGTAGAATTGTTTGTCTACTACTCAATAGTCTGGAAAGTATTTTGCTATAATTTTTTCTACTCACAAAGTGAACTTTCACCATAAGATGAATATTCATGTGACTGCATATATTTGAATTACACACAAATTTTAAAAATCTTTAAAAATAACACAAGTAAAGTACTCAAAGTAATAAAACAAATCACCCTACTTTGTGGACAGCTAATGTAATAAATACAGCCCACAAGCTAAACTTCATTTATCTCCCTATTTTAGATAGGCATTTTCCAAAAACAAACTAGATCACTGAAGAATGTGAGACTGTTTCTTTAGAATCTTCCATGCTTAACTTGAAAGCTGTCAACCCAGGAGGCTGAAACAGAGCAAGATTATGAAACTTGAGTGAATAGCTCATTCTTTGCATCCATGCCCTTGCTAGACACCGTCGTGTGGTGCAAGTCAGAGAAACATTCCCTATGATAGCTAATGAAGCACTTCCTTTATACTTCACTGACCAGATCCCTGATTTGAAGCCTGAATATTATGCCACTGAAGTCTCACAATGTTAGCCTTTGTTCTGGTTAGCAGGGGCTGTTTCTTCTCCTTTCCAGTGGTGAAGTTTTGTGTACAAATGTCTTAACCCTCTTGCAAAGACATGTAGCTCTAAGTCATCTAGGCAACTCTTACTACATCTTAGATTTCTTTGTTTACTTTGCCTCTTATAATTTTGGATCCACTTAGAGATAAAAAATTTGGATAAAATAATCACTGACCCTCTCTTGTAAATGCCCCTCTATGTCAAATATAGTGGTATTCTGATCATGAGACATAAGAAAAACTTCATCCAGGACAAAGAGAATGACATCAAAATTGATTGTCCTGTGTAATCAGCAATGTGAATAGGAAGTATTAAATGTGATTC
The DNA here is from genome assembly GCA_004026965.1 of Petromus typicus. NCBI lineage: Eukaryota > Metazoa > Chordata > Mammalia > Rodentia > Petromuridae > Petromus > Petromus typicus. The sequence goes on from PVIR01020318.1 coordinate 10,410, forward strand.
AACTTTGATATTTGTTTACATATTGTTCTTGTGCTGTTTTGTGATTGGACTCTTACTTCTCTCACTGTAGAAGATTGTCCAGTGCATACTTCGATAAAGCGATCTAAAAACCAATCCCCAATCATCAGAAAACTATACAATCCTAATCATAAATTTAAAATATGTTAAAATTCTCCAAAATCTGTAAATTTTAGAAAGGAAAGATTTGGCACAGCTCCTCATACTTAAGTGTTATTCGGGACTTTACTGTTAGCAACAGTATGATAGACACTCGTCTTTAGGAATGGTGTTGAAGTCTGAGAGAACTAGCATAGGATGGTCTTGTCACAAGAGCAATATAGTTATTATCTTCACTATACCTTGACAGTATCACAGTGGACTAAAATAAGGGTTCCAAACTCTTCCAACCTCCATTTTAGTGAATGTAGTGCTATGTTTACCTCATGCTTTTGACCAGGTAGCTTTAAAATAGCAGTTTATTGTTTGTATTTATAAAGGGTGACAACTCCTTGATCAAGACTCCGGTCTGCTTAGGACACCCTCTAGGGCTCATGGATGATGTCTGTCCCTGTGTCTTCACAGGATGGAAGAAACAAGACAGTTCACTAGAACCTTCCATGTAATAGCACTAATTTCAATCCCGGGAAGCTTTGCTTTAATAATCTAGTGTCTTCCAAAATGTCCACCTTCCTAACACCATAAAACTGAAGGAGAAGCTTCAATACATGAATAGGAGGAGGTAGATAAATGTTTAGACCACAGCATACCAACTCCTCCACTATAACTTACCTGAACTTTAATACGTACTTTGCCTTTCTAATTCCAAGTTTCATGTTTTTCTTCTAGTTACTCCATAAGTTTTCTCTGAAGCATTAGTAAAATTATAGGTAGAAATATATTTTGACCATCCCATAATTATAAGGATACAAGTTGCCTCACCAAATTAAAAAAAGCAAAGTGAGGACTTCAAGCCTCTGAACTCATTGAGCCTATTCTCTCATTATCATATTCTTTCAATTCTCAAAGTTTAGAGACTACCCTCCAAGGCCCTTGAGAAGGCTCCAGAGCAGGGGGCCTGGGCATCACAGTCTCATTCAAAGCAATTGAACTGAAACTTGAAACACAGGACATGCTCTTCTCAGTTACTAAGCATGCTGATGTTTGATAAGGGCCTCAGCTAGCAGCACTGTATTATCACCATTATCTTTCTCTTTCTCCTCCACCATCCCTCCCTTTCTTCTCTCTGCTCTCACCACTCAGAACTACAGTTACCTGATAGATGTAGTCAATTGGCTTTTAATATCTTAAATGATTCAAACATCCTGAATGTTTAGAGGAAAAAGATAAGACTAAAATATATGTGGGTCCCTACTAACGTTTTTCAATATTTTATCATTATTCATTTCTTATCATAAAATGTTTCAAATAATAAAACTTAAAGCCACCTGTTTATTTCTATCAACTTTATTCCATCCCAATTCTCCTCCCCAAATCCACTCATTAGCCTAAAGTCAACCTGCCCATTTCATGTCTTTTCGAGTATGCTCCCTTTTCCATGTAGAACACTGAGCAAATAAACATTCAACAAAACATTTTCCCATGGAAATCATATTCCTGGGAATGGGTTGACAATAAACATAATGAGGCCATCACACTGAAAGGTATATGAAATAGAGGAATAAAAGGAAAAAGCACAGAAGAGTTTTATAGAGTGGTGCAATGTAAGTATAGAGCTCAGGGAAGGCCTCTCTGAAATGAAATTTGAAAGAAGACATGAAGGACATGAGAGAAAGAGCTACGAGGTTTTGAAGACAAGTTTTACAGACTCAGAAAGTAGTTCTTAAAGCAAAGATCTTCCATTGAAAGCATGTCTGACATGAATAGCAAACAACCAGCATGCTTTGGGGAGGTAAAGGCATTGGGGGTTGGTAGCTGAGAGATCATGAGATTTGATCGTGTAGGCCCTTATGGGCTGTGATGAGCTCCATGATTTTTCTCTGAATAAAATCAGTAACTGTGAAAACCCTTGAGAAGAGATTTTAACAGGCTATCCGTGGAAGAGTGCTAGGTTTGGGATGGGTAAGCAGGGTGAGTGCTGGAGTCCGATGAGTAAGGGTAAATCACTGACACTGAGTTCTTCAACTAGAATGGTAAAAGTGGAAGTAGCAAGAATTCATCATATTTTAGAGGCAGTTTGTGGTTTGAGTTTAAAAGACTTTTTGATGCCTTTGGAATGAGTGTGGAAAAAGAAAAGTCAAAATCAAAAATTCAAAAGATCAAATTATCAGTAATGGAATAGAAAAAGACTTCCACGAAACAAGTGGAAGGAAAACTTGGAAGTACCATTTTTAGAAATTTTAATATTGAGGTCCCTGTTAGGCACAAAGGTGGGGCTGTTAAATAGGTTTGCAGAGGCCTAGTCTGGAGAAGCTGTAGCACAAAACAAAAGTTTGGAAGTCACAGCACATGAATAGTACCCTAAGCTTTGAGTCTGGGGAGCTGAGAAGACCAGGATTTGCCAATAAGAAAGGAAACAAGGAATCTCTGAGCCAGCATCAAGGAGTGGGGACATAAAGAAGAACCCATAAAGGAGCAGCAAGGGAAATGCTATAAAGAACACTGGAGAAGGTGGTGTCCTGGAAGGCTCATGAAAAACTTTCCTAGAGAACTGATCAACCACAGCTGCAAGTGAGCTAAGGGCTAAGAAATAACTACTGGGTTTATGTACGTCCTGGACTTTGATGGCCTTGACAAGAATGACTAGGAAGCTGCAGGGATCGAAGATGGATGAGAATTTGTTTAAGGAAACAAAAGAGAAGTGGTGAGTATGGATTGCTTTCCAAAAGCGTTGCTATAAAGGAAAGCACAAAGAGGAGTGAGTGAAAGCAAGAGAGTAATGTTTCTAATGTAAAAGAAAAGAAACACTTATTATATTGATGAGAAATTCATTACAATATGAAGATGCAGTAGATGGGAATAATGATACAGAAATGACATTTTATGACACAGAAAGAAGGAATGATAATTCTTTATATAAAACATGGATATATAAGGTTGGGGATTTAGCACAGTGACACCACATCTGCCTCTCAAGCCCAAGATCTTGAGTTCGATGACTGGTATCACACATATACAAAAATTGACAGATATTAAATAATCAGGTAATAACTACACATTGAGAATTAATGACCAGTGATACATTAATAGCTAAGGTCAAAATCTGAATATATTAATGTTACATGGATGTTGATAGCTATTGCATTAATAAAACCAATATTATGTATGTGACAATAATAAGAAGTTAGATGAATTCCTAAGTTTATATTTAACCTAAGAAAGCTAGGTTTCTGGAAAACAGAATTCTCTTCCATAAAAGTCAATAATTTTTTCCAACACACCAAACAAAAAGAATATTTAGGATAAAACACTTCTAATGCTCCCCAGAGAATTTGTCATTTGATTCTAACGACAGTTGATGTGTTTTTTATGGTCATTTATCATCACTAAAATTTTGTACTATCTAAGAATATGATGTTATATATTACTATTTTTAAGCCAAAAGATGCATATTTTAATGACATTTTCTTCATATTTTCAACATATGACAAAGCAGAAAATTTTAAAGACATTTTTTCTGTAGTAATTTATTTTATTTTTTCTCTTAACCCATTTAAAAAAAATATTCTCCAAAACTAATAGTGAACATATTTCTGTTCCATAGTCTACAGTAGTGGTGGTCAATCATTTATATAACTGCTCAATTTAGAAAAAAAAAATGTATCCATTTACATAAACTGATAAACATATCAGATATTTTGATCATATATTTGATCATATCAAATACTCTGTGCAGGTCAGACATAATAGTTCTATCATTAGATTGTTATTGTGAATGATAGAGTTTCTAAATTTTTATATCTATATTTTGGATATTTTCATCAAAATCTTGAACTTATAAATTCAGATTATCTAATTTATTTAAATTTTATTTTTAAAACTTTCACTGACAAATCTAATCTTCACTATCAGTCAATTTGATCCAACAAAAACGTCAACATGTTTACTTTACTATCCTCTCACATCTGAAGTCCAATTCATGCAGAGATTAAAATTCAGACAGGTGAGAGTGTATACAGATATATTTCCTTGGTAAGACTTTTTCATCTAGATAGAGACATTAAATCTTCACTTTTTCTCCCCAGTAATGCAGATCCAACTCAGGACTCAGCCAACTCCCTGGCCCAACAACTTTCATTTATTTCTTACTGAAATTCTTGGAATTGTTCTCAATGGAATTTAAAGTGTCTATTTGTCCCTCTAGAAAGTTTGCACTCAGGAGCAATGCACTTTATTGTCAGTTTGCTTTGAAAATTCAAAGTGTCCTAAGCATCATAAGTACATCATACAAAAATTAAGCCTCTGAGTTCATGTTTTTCTATATATTTTTAGGGTAGTTGCCTGTCTCTTTGACTAGATTCTGGGGCTTTAGGAAAGAAATACATCACTTGTTTCTTTAATCTCATTACCTTCTTTGTGCATAATAAATACAAAAATAATATTTGAATGAATATAAATTCTTGTCTATTTTTGCATATTTATGAGACAAGCCAGAGAGTCCTCTTTCAAGACAATGGAAAGGGTAAAAATAAAGAATAATGTATTCCTGGACTGTCTCTTTAAGCTCCAGCATTTTCAAGTGATCCTTGAAAATCCAAAGGTATTACATCTCTAAATTGCCTTCATCTGTTTTGGCAGTTACACCTCCGGAGTTCTTTCGGAGATTCATTTAGAGTGACCTTCTATTCCTGAAACCACATCGGCCTACTTTAATCAATCTGCTCTTCTCCAGATGCTTTTCTACCACATCCTATAATATGGTTTAAAATTTTGGTTCCTTTGCTGTCTAATGAATCAACCTTTTCTGAACGGCTTGTGTCCTATCGATGACTTATGTGATGTGTGTTACTCACACAGCCAATGACTCACTGGGAGAATTCATGGAAATGCAGATGCACTGATGGTGGAAATTTAACTGTAGAATTGAAGCAGTGAAGTTTGCTTTCCTCATCTAGTGCTTTATTGATGGTTTTGAAAATAATTTACTTAAGATAGAAGTGATTCAATACAGTTTGTAATTTTCTACAGGATAGTGGATTCCCAAGGAAAAGATTTTCCAAAGAAAATTACTGAGTTTCTTGTAATACAATTATTGCATCTGCTCTTTAGTGCTTTCTCTTATTATTCGTAAACATATCACCCCATTAAGATGGATTATTCAATAGTGAAGTTTACCTCCTATTTTAGAAATCTGATTTAAAGTGATTTCTACTTAGTATATCACTACCTTCCTGTACTTTTACTAATATTTTTTTCATCCTTAGAGTAAGGAAACAAATTCTCTTCATATATAGAAATTCATGTCATAACTTTTAATATAGTTGGTCAATTATAACAAAGATTTGGGGAGGGAAAAATTCCAAACTAGGATAAACTCCTATTTTATAAATTTTAAGGGTGGGTTCAAGTATAAAGATGGAAGAGTCTGTCATGAAAATTTAATAATTGTCAGTCCACTGAACAAGTACCTACAATTTTATGGAGCCCAGAAAAAAGTATTTTCTAAAGAGAATTTTTGTTAATAAGATATGATATCTTTTTTATATCTCAGCTTAAAATATTAAAATATTAATTAGCAATAATACTAATTAACATAAACTGGACTGTGACTTTTACTGCATATCTTGTTGTTTATTAATATAGCTCTATGCTTTCAGGTAGTGGTATGCCCTTGTGACACTAATTCTATAATATTGCCAAATCCAAGAAACCTGCTCAGAGTCAGGATAATCATTGAATCCTCCATCGCAAATTATTTGAAGTTCTTTTTCTAGAATTGGTAGTACCTATGCACCATTTATCATTTTAGTATTGTAATTAAGACAAATATGTGACAGTATTTGTTAAGCATCTATTATATACCAAGAGATAAAAGTAAGAATTAATGTAGGTATAATGAATGTAGGTAATTATAATTATTTAGAGTTAACGTAGGTAACTATAATTTTTTTAATAAGCTGTAAACAAGGCACACTGACTTTGAAAACAATGCATCTCAAAGGTCACCTGAGGCAGTTATTAGTGTCAGACTGAAGTACAGGAAGGTGCTTCAATTGTCTGACATTTTCAAATGAAGAACTCATTGGAACTCATCTTAAGAAAATGCCTGAAATTCCCTTTCATTTCCCAAGCATTTGTTTTATGTTCTTTGTAGTTTTTTTTTAATTTCCAAACCCTTGTTTTATTCATTATGTCATTAGCCGATTCAATCACTTATACTTGCAGTCTATCTTTCCGATGACTATCCTGTATTTCTCTTCTTGAAACTAATTAATCTATTCAATCTTTCATGCACAACAAAGATGCGTGTTTAATTGCTAGTGTTAAAATATGTAATATGAAATATGGAGTGCCATGGATCTATGTAACAGAATTAGCTAACCAAGTCAGTTGAAAGGTGGGTCATGGTGGGGATAGTTAAGTTTAGCATGAAAAAGTACTCGGCAATATGTACTTGGCAATATGCAGGTATAGAACAACAAATTCTTACTTTCATGTAACCCACTTTTTAAAAGAATAGTATTAAACATACTTAAAAACTACAAAATGATATTTTAAGTATTGCATTAGAGTAATCTATGTAAAAACAAGGGACACTTAAGAAAATGGAAGAGTTGTTAACATTTCAATAAAATTTTTAAAGTGTAGAAGTGTAGAATTTCATTCAGCAGAAAAGAGAGGAACAAACATTCCAAGAAAGGCAATGCATCTGAAATAGATGAATGATAAAAGTCAGTTGGGAAATGGCAAGTATCGCAGAATGAATCCCCCATTTGCTAACAGGCACTAGGAAGGGAGAAGGGATAGAAGAGGAGTCAACAACATGAAAATGGCACTAGAATGCAAGGAGGGACCAAACGTTTAGGCGTGAATTACCCTAACAAGCACATGTGAAACTGATTGTGTTTTCCATCCTTAACAGAGATGCCTTCTTAACACATGAGCTCTACCTGTCCCTACTGACAAGAGAGACAAAACCATACATTTTTATAACACACAGAGACATACAGCATACTCATTCTTTCTTCTGAGGGCAAATAGGAGATATAGAGAAGCATTTTCCTGCAGCCTGAAGACCTTTAGTAAATACTGATTTATGGTCATAGATTCTGCCCTGTCAATGATAAAAGTATGCACTTTCTCCACAGCAAATGCACTACCTGTGATTTGTGAGATATGTATCTCTGTAACTTTTGACTCAAGGATTTATCATGTAGAGGTACAAATTTTCAATCATTAATGTAATCAGAAATATACCAAAATGTACCAATAAACTCAATAAAGAAAAAAAGGAAATAAAAGCAACAAGACATTTCTTCTTATGCATCCATATAAAACCATACAACACTGCATAACTCTCTATAACACTGAGAACTGTGGGTTCTATTTTTAAAGTTATGGAAAGATCAAATAATCAATTAATAGTAATGGCAAAGAATCTTTGAATTGTTTATCAAACGCTAAACTAAATTCTTTGCCAACAAATTAAACTACTTATAGTGCAACTCAATGCTTCCATTACATTATCCACATTATGTTATGTAACATGAAGGTTACCTCATCAGTTAAGTAGGCACATTCTGTGATAGTGGTTGATTCATCAAAAACCGTTAAGTAATTTATATCATAGATATTTATCACCTTATTGTAACTAGACTAGAAGTTTACAGATTACTTGAAGATCAAAAATTTCTCCAAAGAAGTCTTCACTCTAGGATACATAGACTGTCTATTTCAGGAAATGGAGAATTATTTTAACAATGTACAGCATCCAAGAGACTGTTGCCAAGTTACAACAGAAACCATGATTAATAAATAAAATATGACAAATAGAAAGAAGACTAAGCCTGAACTGCAATACGCTAGAGTGCTTAGGACCACTTACTAAGATATCAAACTTGCTGCACACTTGGCTAATCTGCTACTGTTGGTTTCTGTTATCAACAGGCAGGATAGACTGAGTGGACTATATAATAATAGATCCAATAGAACAGAGTCCTCTGGTATTTTCTTAAGATCCACGGAAGTTCAGTAAGAAAGTAGAAAAATGTGGTGATGGTGCATAGATAAATCAGTTGTAGTCTATAAACAAGATTCTGGAAGGTGAATTCAAATGGTGCATTAAATATAATCTTGTAAGTTTTCAGCTAAGTATGCTTTTCAATGTTCCTGTACCATGTGTGATATAAAGGATGTAATTCAGGTCTGCTCTGATTTATTATTGTTCCAAAGTATCCCATCACATTAAAATAGTCTCTCAAGGGCCAGGGATATAGCTCAGTGGTTCCGGCGCCTGTCTTGCAAGCGCAAGGGCCCGGGTTTGATCCCCAGTAACCACATAACAATACTGGGTGTGGAGACTCACCCCAGCAGCAATCATTACTATATCCCACAGTGCCAGGCGTGGTGGCTCACACCTGTAATCCCTGCACTCAGGAGGCAGAGGCAGGAGGATTGCTGTGATGTGAGTTAGAGGCTGAGCTCAGGGCCAGCCTGAACTACAAAGTGAGACCCTGTCTCAAAAAAACTTAAAAATAAAATAAAATAGTCTCTCAAGATTGAAATTCATAAATATTTTACATTGCAACTGATTAAAAGCAAAAAAATTCTTCAGTTTTTGCTCTATTTTTAATGTTTGGGCACAGAACTGCAGAAAAATTTCAGACCATAAAGTTGCATGTGTATTTAGAATTTATGGTGGTCTAAGATTATTGCTGGAACAAAGATTAATCACCAATATGTAAAAACCATTACATTTGACAAGTTGATAATGGACTCTAAATTTCTTTGTAGAATTTCTGAAACTATGACTGTACTTTAAAATAGATAAGAATTAGAAGATCTCATAAAACATTGTTTTCTTAATTCCCTTCCTCATACTCTTCATTATATCTTGGAAGCCAACATATACACCTAATGACTTGTTAACTTTTGTGGTTGGTCAGTATGGCAAAGTACTTTTAAATCATTAAGAAATTTAAAGTTGATTAATTTTTAAAAACATGTTTGATAGATTTTGTAACATTTTATGTATAAAAAACATGAAATTTATGGATTCCAAATGTTTCAATTTGTAAGTATAATGATACAATGATCTTAAAGGTTTCTTTAACTTCATAGATAAATAAAAATAATATGCTAATAAGTATTTTATGTTATAATCAAATATGAAGTCATTTATCTCTGTATAAGTGATTTAGCTAGCTATGTGGTATTAGTCTCTGGATTATAAATTCAATGTTTTGTCAATATTGGTATTATAATTTGTCTAAATACTCTCTCTATTTGGCACTAAACCAAGACAGAAAAAAAATATATCCAACAAAGACAGTCCAAAAGAGTAAGAGAATGAAATTTAAAGAGAATGAGGTTTTACAAAACTAAGAAGTTGCACAGTACATTGTGATTAAATCTGGGACCTCTTATGGTCACAGTGAGTGTCACTTGTGACCACAAAAGACAAGGGGAGGGCCTGGGATTTAGCTCAGTGGTTCCAGCGCCTGTCTTGCAAGTGCAAGAGCCTGGGTTCAATCTAGGTAACCACATACAATACTGGGCGTGGAGACTTACATCCAACCGCAATCAGAACCACATACCACAGGGCCGGCATCATGTCTGTAATCCCAGCACTCTGGGGCAGAGGCAGGAAGATTGCTGTGAATTTAAGGCTGAGCTAAGAGCCAGCATGAACTACAAAGAGAGACCTTGTCTTAAAAAAAAAGAAAAAATTAAAAAGACAAGGGGAAGCCTGACAAAAGTTGCTTAGACAAAAGCCTGTTTTCCTTCCTGACAGTCATGACATTGAAGCTTTTCAGTTCAATTCTTTGTAAATGTATCTTGATTATCTTGAAATCAAGATTTTCTCTAATTTAAACAAAGATTCATAAAGTTTCAATTCTCTTTGATCAAGCATTTTAAATGTAATATTAGCTCTTCTAGATAGTGAAATATTTGCAACATATGCAAATCAATAAGTGGACTACATCACATAAATTGAAACTAGAAAATAAGATGTTCATCTCAATAGATACAGAAAAGCTCTTGAAAAAATCCAGCATCTGTTATGATTTTTTTAAACTGAAGAATATCAATGTAGAGGACTTTTTTTTTCACTCAAAAAAAATCATTTATGACAAACTTACCATCAGCATTATACTAAATAGAGGAAAACAGAAAGCCTTCCCTTTAAAACTAGAAACAAGACAAGGATGTTTACTATCACCACTCTTGTTCAACATAGTACTCAGAACACCATTCAGAGAAATCATTACAGAAAAAGAAATAGAAGAGATATGCTTAAGTAAAGAAAATGTTAAGTTATTATTCTTTGCAAAGCACATATCCTCTATACAGGAGACCTCAAAACTCCACCAAGTGACCGTTAGAATTAATAATTAAATTAAGCAATGTTATAGGATACAAAATTGACATTAAAAGATCAATAATGAATTCACTGAGTAAGAAATTGGAAAATATTACCACTCATAAGAATATCAAGAAGAATTAAATAATGAGGAATTAATTTGATATGGGAAGTAAGTGACCTCAATTATGAAAAGCTATACTCTGATAAAGAGTTTGAAGAGGACATCAGAAAATGGAAAGACATCCACTTTTCCTGAATGGGCTGAACTGAAGTATATAATTCTAACAACATTCCTCAATGTGTATGAAAGTAACCCTAAACTTCATGTGAAATCAGAAAAGATCCAGATTATAAAAGCAGTCCTGAGAAACAAGAGCAAAGCAGAAATGATTGCAACCCAGGATTTGAAGTGATGTTACAAAGCTACTGTGTTAAAAACTGAATTGTACTGGCATGAAAAATACACATATGGTTCAATGAAGCAGAGTAGAGGATGCAAACTAAGCCCAGATACATTCAGCCATATCATCTTTTATTGGGGCAACATGGTGAACAAAATATACCTACTTTTCTAATTAAAAGTATGTTGCTTACCATAAAAATACTTACTATTTGTATCAGTAGACAAGGAGACAATATGGGAAGCAGTCTTTTGCCTCTACCCATTTGATACAGTGAATGGCTAGGTGTATGCGTAAGTGTCAAGCTCTCAAGAAAATAAAAGAACATCCAATCACTAGGAGAAAATATTGTAAAATATTTACTAATAAATCACTATATTTAGAATATATTAGCTATCTTGTGATTCAATAGGAAAACACAAAGCCAAGTGAAAAGTGGATTAAAGATCCAAATGGCATTTCAAAAGGAATATAAACAAATATCAACTACGTGCATGAAGAGATTCTCAACACCGTTAGGAATATGAAAATAAAAACCACAAGTAGACCCACATCATGCTCTATGTTACATTTTTGTGTATTTATAATTTGTTCCTTTGTTTTTGCGTTTTCTTACAGAGTGAGTTCTATTCAATACAAAGTTGCACCAAAATGTGCTTTTGCAATTTTGAGAGGAGGCTGAAAGAGGCATTAGGTGATTCTGCTCTGGATGATGATGAAATATGTTAGTCAGAAAGCTCATGACTGTGAGATAGAGCAAGATAGGTCAGATAGAAAATGACAGAATGAAGACCCCTGATTCAGATGAGGAAAAAATATTCAGAGATGTAAAAAAGATATTGCATAGTCAATATGCTACAAAATAGTCATGCACATTTAAATGATTCAACATCACAGATAAGTCAGAAATGCTACTAGGTTTTGCCAGAGTTGAAACTTAATGGATGGGATGCCAGCACCGCCTTTCAGTGTTGGAAATTGTTTGCAAAAGATGATATGCTACAAGATATTTTGAAGCACACTAATAATTAAATACCCAACACCTCATTCTCTGGACTTAAGACCTTCATAGAAGAACCTGACATTCTAATTGTTAGAATGTAAAGGATTTATGAGAAGTCAGAGAGGTTGCCTTGAGATTTTTAAAATAATAACACTTAAGAGATTGAGTTTACTTCAAAATTTTCTGTTTTGATAACAGAAATACTAAAGAAGAAAAAGATCTGTGAATTTGGCTGCTACTCAATCATCTTTTGAAAGCTCTGTCTCAGACTGTCAACCAATTTATATCCCCATTCAGATATATGACAAATGATGAACAACTTGCCTCATTTAGTGGTTGTTGGTAATATACACCAAATAATCCTCCCAAACATGATATAAAATATATGGTCTTATAGATGGGAACATATTTTATACCTTAAATTTAGAAATGTATCCTGGAACTCAGCCACCAGGTTTTTATTAGTGCAGTAATAAACCATATGGCATTGTGAAAAAATCTGTTCCACCTATTTAAAAAGTAACTGAAATGTCATATTCAACAACTGATTCACTAGCCACCCATTGATGTGACATTTACTAAAAGAATTTTGGTTGACCAGCACAGGAACTATTCACAAGAACAAAGCCAGGATTCCTGAAAAAAATATTGCAACTTCATCACAAAGAAATGTATAGCACAATACTTGGATTTCAGAAAGACATAAGATTACCTTCGTGTATGATTAATAAAAGCAAATTAATATTGATACTGTCAAAACTGCAATATGACAATAGATTTGATAATGAAATCAGGCATTTTAATGCACATCTGCAATCCTGATGCTTAGGAGGTTGAGATAAGTGATCTACTGAGTTCAAGGTCAGCCTGTAGTACACAATGAATTCCAGGCAAACCTGGACTCATCACAAGACCTTGTGTAAAAAAAAATCAAAAAGGAGGAAAAAAAATGATAGTGAATTCCCAGTATAAATGAAGCCAGAAATGGTCACATTTTACAACAAAACAATAAGTGGAACAAACATTGTTGAGGAATTTCATAGTAACCATGATGTCACTTGAAATACCAAGTATTGGCCAATGGTGGTGATTTACTTGATCCAAAACCTGTTAGGCTTGGTCTCATAGTTTACAAAGAAAATACCAAGCACAAAATATTACAGAGATGTTTTATTATGGGGTTGGGACTCTAATTAATAAATAATCAATTATAACAGATGAAGAGCAATATGTGTGTGTGACAAGAGAACTCCCCAAAAGAATTCTGGAGCATATCAATGAACAGAAGGGTGAAACTTCACAAGAGCCTTCAAAGAAAATGGAAAGATGAGCAAGATGTCAAGTGCGTCCGAGCAATGGTTTATATGTCAACTGATCAATGAATAGTTAAAGAAAATTTGGTATTTACACATAAGAGAGCATTACTATATCATTAAAAGGAATGAATTTGAATTAATTGTAGGAAAATGGATACACCTTCAGACTACATTGTTAAGTGAAACAAATCAGGCACAGTAAATATGGTATGGTCTTTCTTGTATAAGAAACTCAAAATATAAATAAAGAGCAAAATAAAAGATAGAAAACAGGAAATAGAGAAATAGATCTTCCTCACATGAAAGAGGTTCAAGAGATGAAGGAAGTGAGAGAGAGGGGAAAGAAAGGGGATGAAAAAAATAATTAAGATGTCTTATGTATAATATCAACTCCCCTCAAGGAAAGTAATCATTATGTGCTGAAAATACATGCTTAAAAAGTATTTAAATTATTTAAAAAATACAACAGCTAGGGAAAAAATCCAGATTATTATCAAGTTATATTGGTAAAGACATGGTATTATTGAAAATATAGCTAGAGACTAGTTAAGACAGAAAAACATATCTATAGACCAAAATGAAAGAGCCCAGAAATAGACTCACATGTATAGAGCAAACTTAATGACAATAAAAGTGTAAATGCAGATCAGTGGAGAAAGGATGATCCTTTCAACAGTGGTTACTGGAAAATTCATACAAGTATGTACCAAAAAAATAAAGAAATTCATTCATAGATCATGGCATATATGGAAATTACCTCTACATAGACCATAAATCTTTTTTTTTTTTTTTCTTTTTTTTAGGTTTTTTGAGACAGGGTCTCGCTTTGTGGTTCAGGCTGGCCCTGAGCTCAGCCTCCAACTCATATCACAATCCTCCTGCCTCTGCCTCCCTAGTGCTGGGATTACAGACGTGAGCCACCACGCCCGGCACTGTGGTATGTGGTACTGGTTGCTGCCACACCCAGTATTGTTATGTGGTTACCGGGGACTCGGACCCGGGCTCTTGCGCTTGCAAGACAGGCGCCAGAACCACTGAGCTAACTCCCCGGCCCCCTAGACCATAAATCTTTTTACCCTAATTCAGGAGCTAAAGCCACAGAAATTCTTATGAAAGCAAATGAAAAATAATTGTTGTTAAATTAAGTAAATGTCTGTTAGATGGCACGGAAATATTTCAAACCAAATTAAAATATTAATTAATAAGATTTTTCAGCATTAAATGTATTTCCCCCTCTAAAAGCTCTCAAGAAAATAAAAGAACATCCAATCACTAGGAGAAAATATTGTAAAATATTTACTAATAAATCACTATATTTAGAATATATTAGCTATCTTGTGATTCAATAGGAAAACACAAAGCCAAGTGAAAAGTGGATTAAAGATCCAAATGGCATTTCAAAAGGAATATAAACAAATATCAACTATGCGCATGAAAAGATTCTCAACACCGTTAGGAATATGAAAATAAAAACCACAAGTAGACAACACATCTGCTATGAAAACTAATATTAAAATGACTAAAAAAATATTTTTAAGGCAAAAAGCAGATCTCTCGAACAGTTTTGTTTGGTATGAAATAGTTGGACCATATTGAACCTGTGTATTGCTCCCTTATATAACTCAATAATGGTTAACTATATGACCCAGGAATTTAACTCCTAGGTGTGTATCAGTGAGGGGAAAAAAAAAAAAAAAAAAAAAAAAAAAAAAACTCTTCACACAAAGAAATATACGCGGATGTTTGTAGTGATTTTACTTCTTCCCTCAAAAATTTGAAAAAAATCAAAACGTTAATCAACTTGTGACTAGATAAATAAGCTGTGGTACATTCATGTAATGGAATACTTATTAGTCAGCAATCAACAAAATGAACTCGTATGATGCACCATAAAGCGGATCAATGTCAAAAACATTATAATGAATGAAAGGAGCCAGAATTCAAAAGAAAGCATACTCTATATAATTTTACCCTCAGTGAAGTCTATAAAAATTAAAGCTTTAATGACAGAAAGAGCAATGACTGCCCGAGTCTCACGTGGAGAGAGAAAATAACTACAGAGAACATGAGGGAAAGATGCTTATTAATGTGGCTTTGAGGGATGCAAATGGATTTTATATCCATATCAAACCTTGTCCAATTGAGGACTGGAAATAGCTGAATTTTATTGCATATATATTATAACATAATGAACTATTTAAAAACTGAATTAGCTTGCTGGATGGTTCATATCATAGCATAGTAGTGTACAATATTAGTTCTATGTCTTGCAAGGAGAATTAGGGTAGTATCAGCTCAGGAAAATCCTACATTCACGACATAGAGATTGAGTTCACAGATTTTACTGGCATCCTATTCTGTTCTACTTTTTAATCAGTGCATATTCTGACACTGTGCTTTCAGAGTGCTACTTAGACAAATCCTCAAATAAGTGATTGCCATGTCTGAGGCTTCACTTACCAGTGGTTTGGGGATCCTCATCATGTCTTGGTAGCATCATTACTAGACCAAGGAATAATTCAGATTCTACCTGAGAGTTAAGAAGTTTTCCAGTGATAATAGGAAATTGATTACCTGAATGCCTACTTTGGAACAATTCTTGTGCAGGAAAATCTAATGCATCAAAAACTTATGAATTAATTAAACACATCTTTGAGTTCAAATACTGAGTGGAGATTTCTGCTTAACATCAGACTTCAGTCACCTCTTCTGTCTTGGGAATAAAAAGGTGTATTCAGTCTGGACTCTCATCCAGAGAGGCTCATTAAATCTGGATTTTCATTAAGATCATAAAGATCATTCATTAAAAAGAATCAAAATTTTACTGTTGAGCAGATGTATGAATATTTAGTACAAGTTTACAACTGTTGTGCACCATTGTGACATTTCACAATATTAGTAATGAAATGTTTAACTGTGCTTAAAGAACTGACCAGGATGAACTTTGACCTTACTTTTTGCAGCCTTGACTACATCTCTAAATCACATATTTAACCATTTATTTCATATATCTGTGTTTCTTCAATCCTATAATTGCCTCCCTGTTATACTATCCTGTCTGACTTACTTTAAGTATATCCATGTCCTTTTTATAATAATATCTTTCTTCTTTTCACTGTAGCTTTTCATAACTTTAATCAGGAAAAGAAAAATAATTTTGTGAAGCTGTACAGCATAGAACCTTTTCACGCCTTCACTTCGCTCTTTCTAGTCCTTGGATGCTGCCTGGCATGTAGTTTTTCAATATTTCCACTAGAAATACACCCTCATCCTCTTCTCAATGCCTCATTCTCAGAAGAAAAAACTAGAAATAAAAGCTATCAACATGCTGACCCACAGAGGTTCAGATCTTAATCCCAAATGGGTTTCCTGGTCACCCAATTCCATCAGGCCTTGGCTGAGATAGAACACTTCTGGGGTCAGGGAATAGACAGAGACTGGACCACTGAAACTTCTCCTCCTAATACAACTCTTAGCTTGCTGATATCACACAAGCATTCACCAGAATGCAGTTAGAAGACCCAATAAACAAAAACCAGAATTAAAGACTCCCTATAATCTACACAGAAACTGATCAGATCTGAATGTGGTTCTAAAATGTGAAATTAATTCAAAGTAATTATAACACTTCACAAGGTTGTAAGGGGAAAGATTTATTTATGGAAACAAAAGGATGTAAAGGACTACATAGAAAAACAGCATTGACTTGGTATCTATTTTAAGAAAGAGAGGAAAATGCAAAAATAAGAAAAATGTTATTAGTTTAATTTTCCTTTTGTTGGCAAAAGAAAAAGTACATAGTTATTAACCTTTCTTTCTACATTGCAAGGGGTGAAGCAAAGAAGACTTTCTGTAATAGGTACCTTATTCACACATGTAACGATTATAAATTAAGACTTGTAGCCAGTAGTCTGAGGTTGTAATCTACACTGACCACTTTCTTACATAACCGTAGGTAACATCCAGACAAATAGATGCCCAGTTAGAACAAACGTCTCACTTGACTAGTTAAATACTCTGAGCCTAAAAATGGCCACACAGTGAGAATACGCACATCATATTCCATTGACTTCAAAGTTCCCAGTGAGACACGTGTTACTGTTGACACCATCTGCAAACAGTATGCTCTCGCCACATATGCAGATGCATCACTTTATACTCAGTGCTAGTACCTCTTTTCTGCCCACTCCCAGTAATGGGCTCCCTTTTCTGTGATGTCTGCAAATGCAGCTTCTGTGAGTTCCAGAGCCACACTCAAAATCAGCTACTCTCTGTCCTCACACGAAAGGTCAAAGAAGCCTCAATGCCCAGGTAATCATAATAATATCTTGGCTCCCTCTGACTGTCATTTAGGGAGGCCCATATCCTCACAGAAGTGCAGAGGGCTTTACAAGGATTTAAATGAGGGAAGCTTGTAAAATTTCTAGCATACTTTCCAGCATTATTACTAATAATAGTAATTATTTTTATTATCAATCCTAATTGTGTGAGCTTTGAATGAAATAATTGATGCAATAGGTTTACCCTAGAGCCAGAACATATTAAGCATTGAGAGTGAACTCTTCCTACTGCATTATTTGTATTCTTGCTATTCCTGTTATTAGCAGTGTTGGTAGATACCATCTCTTGGCATTGATCCATTGTCCAGTTATGTCTCAGTGTAACTGGGTAGGTGAACTTCCTCAGAAACATTTTGATTCAGTACTCGAGTTTGATTCACTCCAAAAATACCATACAACTTGTTCTATTTTTGATAAAAGAAATGTTTCATATATTTCACTCCCATTTCACACATTTTTAGTGATTTTGATCACAGGAAGATGAAAGACTTACTCATGTGACTCAATGTTGCCATTCATACGCTTACAGAGATATAGGTTAGACATCTTATAGTTACCAACTGTACCACCTGACAGCCGTTACTGTAGAAGATCTGAAAAAGAAGCTGAAACAACTACAAAATGTCATTCTTAACTTGCTAATGGAAAGAGTGTGTTTTCAACTTCCTTGATTTTGTATTCCTGATCTAAAAATAACAGAGAGCTTTTCTAACATGAGTTTCTGTTTATATGTAGAAGATTAATGTTATTTTAAAATTCACTATATTTTTAAACCTTAACATGCTTGAAATAGAAGCTTAAAGATTCAGAAATATATAACTTTATTAATTGTATTACTGCTAGGTTTTATTATTCTGTGATTGTATACTGGCTTCTTTACAAGAAAAATGTTAATAATTTGGAGGTTTTAACATAAAATGCCTTCTTTGCCAACAATATGCAATAATGATGTGTTCCAAAATATATATTACCTTTAAAACAGATTCTTGAATACACTGAGATTATTTTGTACTGAAGATGGCCTAATAAATTATAGTCACAAAGGATTAAAAACAAGTTTGAAGATGCTCTATATTCCTGAATCATTTGACCATAATATGTAGTTATACAATATCCTATCTCTAAAAATTGCTATTGACTCGTGGGTCTGGGTCATTGCATAAGGCCACCCTATGATTTTGGAATCAAGAGAACTCCTGGGGGTAATTGAAGGAGCCTTTGATCAGAAGTAAAGAATCCTGGGTTCAAGTTCTATGTGATATTCAATGTTCTGTCAGCTGTAAGTCCTGTGACTCCTTAAAGCCTTATCCTGACCATTTCAAAAAGAAGAGATAAAAGCAACTGCTTCAATAATTTGTGTAGTACGAAGATGTTCCAATTAAATACTATGAAGAAGCTTTTTGCTTTAGGCTTGTGTTCTTCCTTCATATTAACTAAGCCTAAAAATACACACCTCTTCCTCCCTTCACTCAGATACCTTAGAGCAAAGCGGTGAACTCTGCTGCTTGTTCTGCAAATAGATCTTCCGATTCATTGATTTATCCACCCTGTCACTCATGTTATCTTGTCACTTCTCATGATGGTACCTCCCAATTTTATCTCTCAGTGGAAGTAGCCCAGTGGTTTACACGATAGGAGGTGGTTTTTACTATTCTTTGTTGTTACGTTCACTGGTGGAATAATGCATCTCTTTTCCCAGAAACTAATCTAAAATCTACATGAGAAACAACATCATGCCTGTACAAGAAGTAACATGGGCATAAGAATGTATTATGAACTCAAAAACTTATTGCTAATAGTGATGTAATTCTGCACCTTTAGTAACAAGCAAGTATATGCCTGGTCCCATTAGTCTCAAAAGGAACGTGATACTATATTAACTAGTCAAAATCAACTGATCTGATAAGTACTGTTATATAGCAATAAGTATGACATGAATATATAGTAATGATATACTTAAAATATAGCACACTGGTTTATATAATAATCTCTGATACTAGCATCGCAATGTATAGCATTTGAAAGGGGGTTGGGAGATAATGTTTAGTTGTCTTTTTAATAATCAGTCACACCTACTCCTCATTTAAATTTGGCAACAATACAGTGAGGCAGCCTCAGTTTTAAGAGTTTAGACCTCAAAGCTCATTTTAAGGAGATAAAAACTGTTTAGACATAGGTTAATTTTTATAGGTTAAAATTTTCTCCTGTTAACATTGTCTTGAGACTGCTTATTCCATTTGCTTACAAGCTGGTAAATAATGTGTGTTTCAGGAGACTTCATTTGTATCTAATATATTGACCATGAATTTCAAAATCTTGATATGACATTTGGGAAACATTCATGTTTTCTGCTCCCTTTTTCCTGGATCTCCTTTTCCTAGGCTGTTATTCAAATGTCACTCTCCCATAAAGTGTCACTTTCCCATTTCATCCTAAAAACTTGTCTAAATAGTATATGATGTACACAGGTACACATATACTGCACATAATGATTTCTTCCCTTGTCTCCATCATAATTAGTTTAATAATTAGCTGCTACCATCGAAGTTGGTTTATATTTGTTTAATATTTATATTTAAGTAAGTATAGTTAGGGTGCACATTCCAAAAGGGAAGAAGGTTACGCTCATTCTTGATCTTGACCTCAAAGCTACTTCAGTGTCTAGTGCATAATGAACTCACAATAAATGTGTCAAATAATCATATGTATGATTAAGAGATTAGACATCTCCCATGACTTACAAGAGGACGAATGAGAGGCTGAAGCACTAGCACAATAGAAGAGCTAGGTAGCCCATGGTTAGAAAAGCCAGACATGATGGCCAGTGGATTTTCCTTCAGTATATGAATGTCACCACACCTGCAGGTGTGCACCTATGCTTGCAATCCACTATTTTAGACAAGTCTTTAGAAAGAAATTATTCCAGAGA